>OY740818.1:7805788-7815788 GCA_963514005.1 Raja brachyura
CTCATGAAGGAGTCTATATTCATTTTATTAATGTGTTATTAAGAGACGTTGCTTGTTTTGTTGCATATTTCATTGGAATTTACTCCTATCTACTGTATTTTAAATATAACACTGGGATCAATCTATCAATACATTTTGCTGGAAATTCGTAAGTAATGCTTAAATTCTTGAGATTCAGATTATGTTCTTAAAAATTATTCTGAGTCCGTTTATTTCACGCAATAGATCGAGCCAGACAGCACGGAAACAGGCCTTTCAGCCCATCAAGCCTGCGCCAAGGTAGCATGGTGACATAGAAACATAGAAATTAGATGCAGGAGTAGGCCATTCGGCCCTTCGTGCCTGCACTGCCATTCAATATGATCATGGCTGATCATCCAACTCAGTATCCTGTACCTGCCTTCTCTCCATACCCCCTGATCCCCTTAGCCACAAGAGCCACATCTAACCCCCTCTTAAATATAGCCAATGAACTGGCCTCAACTACCCTCTGTGCAGAGAGTTCCAGAGACCCACCACTCTCTGACATAGCGGTAGAGTTGCTGCCTTATAGCGCCAGTGACCCGAGTTCGATCCTGACTATAGGTGCTGTCTGTGCGGAGTTTGTACGTTCTCCCCGTGACATGCGTGGGGTTTCTCCGACATCTTCGGTTCCCTCCAACACTCCAAACACGTACAGGTTTGTTGGTATAAATGTAAAATTGTCCCTAGTGTGTGTAGAATAGTGTTAATGTGCGGGGATCGCTGGTCGGTGCGGACTCGGTGGGCTGAAGGGCCTGTATCCGTAATGTATCTCCAATCTAAACTAAACTAAACCTACCCATTTACACCAATGCCATTCTCCATCATACGCCTACATGTAAGGGGACGAATGGGTTACCACAACACGTCTTATGGACGTGGAAATAAACCAGAGCACTGAGATGAAGGAAAGAGCATTCTCGCGCAGCCCTGTCTCCACCAATCTTTCCACCACCATGCACAAGAAGCACAAGAAGCGACAAGACAGGCACCATTGCATGCAGATGCCGAGATGTGCGTTCAACTCTGGCTGAACAACTTCTAATCTTGTGTGTGGAATCGAAGAAGAGGAAGAAGAAGACCAGAACACTCAAGGAAACTCAGGCAGTCACTGCGATAGCGTGCAAACTCCACACAAACAGCAGCCGAGCTCAGGACTGAACCTGGTTTGCCAAGCCCTGAGGCAGCCCCTTCCTCTGGCAGCTCATTCCAGATAGGGACTACACTCTGGGTGAAAACGTTGCCCCTGAGGTCCCTCTTAAATCCCTGCCCTCTCACCTTAAACCTGTGTGTTCTAAATTGTGAATACTCTACGCTGGGAGAAACACTGTAAGCATTCACTTTATTCATGTCCCTCACGATTTTGTATTGGAAGGAACTGCAGATGCTGGTTCATGCTGAAGATAGACGCTGGAACAATGGAACAACTCAGCGGGTCAGGCAGCGTCTTTGAAGAACAAGAATAGGTGGCGTCTCGGGTCATGACCCTTCTTTCTTAGTCTTCTCCAGAGATGTTGGCTGACCCGTTAAGTCACGATCTTGTACACCTCAATAAGGTCACTCCTCAGCCTCCAAAGCTTCAACCTCTTCCTACTACATAAGCCTGCAAGCTGAGGCTCTATAAGGTGCTGGTCAAGCCACATTTGGAGTACTGTGAGAAAAATATTGCCCCCATATCTGAGGAAGGATGTGCTGGCTCTGGAGAGGGTCCAAAGGATGTTTACAAGATTGATTGCAGGAATGAGTGGGTTAGCATATGATGAGCGTTTGGCGGCACTGGGCCTGTCCTCGCTGGAGTTTAGAAGGTTGAGGGGGGACCTCATTGAAACTTACAGAATAATGAAAGGCGTAGATAGAGTGGATGTGGAGAGGATGTTTCCACTGGTGGGAGAGTCTAGGACCAGAGCTCAGAGCCTCAGAATTAAAGGGCGCTCTTTTAGAAAGGAGGTGAGGAGGAACCTCTTTAGTCAGAGGGTAGTTAATCTGTGGAGCTCATTGCCACAGAGGGCTGTGGAGACCAAGTCAAGGGTATGTTTAAGGCAAATTCTTGATTAGTACGGGTGTCAAGGGTTAAGGGCCTGTCCCACTGTACGAGCTAATTCAAGAGCTCTCCCGAGTTTTCCCTGATTCGAACTCGGAGATTTACGGTAATGGCCGCCCATAGGTACTCGGGGCTCTAGTGGCCATTTTTCAACATATTGAAAAATCTTCCCGAGTGTTCCCGAGCTTACCGTGTTTCCCGAGCACCTAACGTTAGCGTTACGAGACGTCCCCGAGCTCCGACGTACCCACTACGTACATTTAATGTGCTTACCACGAATTGATTTTTTTTTAAACTCGGGAGAGCTCTTGAATTACCTCGTACAGTGGGACAGGCCCTTTATGGGGAGAAGTCAGGAAAACGGGATTAGGAGGCGGAGATCAGTCTTGATCGAATGGCAGAGTGGACTCGATGGGCCGAATGGCCTAATATTTTATCCTGTAACTTGTGAACTGGTGAAGCTCAGGTAACATCTTGGTAAATCTCCGCTGCACCTATTCCAGCAGAGGTAATAAGTGCACTTTATTCCCTGGCGTAGTTGGTTATACTGATGACTAATCAGTCATCTAAGGGAATCTAACCAATGGTCCCAATTACAATTGTAATAAGACTTGTGCACTGCATGCCCACCTGCGTGGGGCCTGGCTCTATTGTCTTCCAGAGTCAGACATCCTGCCTACTTTTCGTTTCGAGATACAGTACGGAAACAGGCCTTTCGGCCCAGTGAATCCCCGCCGGCCAGCGATCCCCACACACAAACACCATCCAACACGCCAGGGACAATCTGCAACTTACAGAAGCCAATTAACCTACAAACCCGCACATCTTTGGAGTGTGGGCAGAAGCCGGAGCACCCGGAGAGAACCCACGCAGGTCACGGGGAGAACGTGCAAACTCTGTACAGACAGCACCCTAAGTCAAGATCCCAGTGGTAGAGTTGCTGCCTTACAGGGCCAGAAAATCCATGCAGGTCTCGGGGAGAACGTACAAACTCCGTACAGACAGCACCCGTAGTCAGGATCGAACCTGGGTCTCTGGTAATTCTAGAATTCACCTCACCTCACATGTTCATTCAAGTGCAGACTCCACATACAAAGGCAGCACAGTGGCGCAGTGGTAGAGTAGCTGCCTTTATATGTGGAGTCTGCACTTGAATGAACATGTGAGGTGAGAGCTGGAGGGCAGCCAAGCATCTACGCTGGTCACTATGTTCCAGAATTGGTGAGCTTGGGGCCATCAGGCAGCAGAGTGCAGTGGCCCAGCAGATGGAGTTGCTGCCTCCCAGCATCAGAGAACCACGTTCCACCCTGACCTCGGGTGTTGTCCCGTGGGATTCTTCCGGTTTCCTTCCCCATCGCAAAGATGGCCCTCTGTGAATTACCTCTCGTGTGGATGAGAAAGTGGCATAACGTAGAACTAGCCTGATGGTTCGGTATGGACTCGGTGGGCCGAAGGGCCTGTTTCCACGCTGTATCTTGCAATCAATCACACATCTAGGGCGAAGAAGGAAAGATAAAAAAATACTTAGCGTAACATGTCCAAAAAGTTCATAAGCTGATGCTTCTGTTCTTAATGACATAGGGTTTGAAGGTTAAATGGTGCTCTGTGAATTGCCCCCAGAGTATAGGGAGTGGATGAGAAAGTGGGATAACATAGAATTGGTGTGAGTGGGTGATCGATGGCTCGCATGGACTCGAAGGGCAGAAGGGCCTGTTTCCATGCTGTATCTTGGACCTCAACTAAAATCTAAAAGATCTGTCCACCTTAAGCAGCGACAGCATCTTCTGATTCGTGCGAGCACAGGTTTAAGCTTCACAGTGCAATTTTTATTCTTTATGTATAACCTAGGATGATATGAAATGCAGTATGGAGAGAATTCAGCATTGAGGATGAGTTTACACTATAGACTTGAGAGATACAACCCCGCGAACAGGCCCTTCAGCCCACCGAGACCATGCCAACCAGCGATCACCCGCACACTAGCACTATCCTACACACCAGGGACAACTTACAGAAGCCGAAACCTACAAGCATGTACGTCTTTAGAGTGCGGGAGGAAACCGGAGATACGGAGAAAACCCACGCGGCCACAGGGAGAACGTACAAACTCCACACAGACAGCGCCCGTGGTCAGGATCGAACCTGGGTCTCTGGCGCCGCGAGGCAGCAACTCTACCGCTGCGCCACCGTGTCGCCTGTGGCAAGCGTGGCAAGTAATAGGGTGGACGCAGGCAAGGGGGGGGGGGGGGGGGGGGGGGTGGGTGGTTGAATCACACAGTGTTCTTCGTAAACAAGCTTCCGATTACAATTTCCAAATTTCCAATCCATGTCCCTTGAGTTGTTAAACCAAAACCTTACTTGGAGCAGATACTGGGGTTTGCTCCAGCCAGTATTCATCGCTCACCCGAAGAAGGGTCCCTGTCCATTCCCTCCCCAGATGCTGCCTGACCCATTGAGTTACTCCAGCAGTTTGTGCTTTCAACAACTTTGGATTGTCCACTGATTATTTGATCGCTATCTGCGGGGTAACATGGATTGTAACGGTTTCCTTACAATAGTGGCCACTTCTCTGGAGCGTCACAAGTCAAGGGGAGATTTGATCGAAGTATATAAAGTTATGAGGGTCACAGACAGGGTAGACAGTCAGTACCTTTTCCCCAGAGTGGAGATGCCCAACACTAGAGGGCATCGGTATAAGGTGAGAGGGGGAAATTGTAACGGAGAGTTTTTAACTCAGAGAATGGTGGGGGCCGGGAACACATTGCCGAGGTTGGTGGTGGAGGTGGAGGCAGATACGATAGTGGTGTTTAAAGGGCCTGTCCCACTACGGTGATTTTTTAGGCGACTGCCCGCAACTACGCTGTCATCACACGGTCGTGAGTTGTCCCCTCAGTCGCCCAAGGAGTTGTAGCGTTTTTCTGGTCGCCGCTGGATTTTGAAATGTTCAAAACTTTTCGGCCACAGTTGGCGGCTGTGGGCTAGTCGTAGCTTGTCTTCTCCGGACGTCGGTGATGTCGTAGGTTGTCGCCGGGGTGGTGTAGGTTGCCGCCGGCGCTGACTTTGGTGAGTTCCATTGTCATAGTCGCCGGAAGTCGCCTATTAAATCTCCTAGTGGGACAGGCCCTTAAGAGGTTTTTAGATAGGCACATGGAAATGCAGGGAAAAGGGGAGATCAGTTTATCGGCATCATGTTCGGGACAAACATTGTGGGCTGAAGGGCCCATTCCTGTCTTGTTCTGCTCTATGTTCTATGTAATAGTATTGGCTTCAGGTGCCGGTTACACTGGGATATCCAATGGTTATGGAAGTTGCTGCAGTAAAACAGGTCTACATTTTACATGTGTTCCCTTTGTACCATGAATTATGCAGGACCAGTTTGTAGCTTTAAGTAAAGACAAGGGGGGGGCATGGTAACGCAGCGTTAGGTTGCTGCCTTACAGCGCCAGAGACCCCAGGTTCGATCCTGACTACGGGTGCTGCGTGTACGGAATGTTTTACATCCCCCCCTGTGACCTGAGTGGGTTTCCTCCCACACTCCAAAGACTTACGGGTTTGCTGGCTAGTTAACTTGGGAAAATTGTAAATTGTCCCTAGTGTGTGTAGGATAGTGTTAGTGTGCGGGGGTCGTTGGTTAGCACCGACTCGGTGGGCCGAATGGCCTGTTTCTGCACTGTATCTCTAAACTAAGCTAAGTTAAACTAGCTCCTTTACAGCAGTCTGTGTTACAGAAATTCACGGTTATGGAATTTGCAAACCTCTGCCGAAAAAATCAGGAATACAGAATAAAAATTCACTGCAATTTAAGTGAAAAAAATTTTTAAACATAAAAAGTATTTCTTTTGTACTCCCTTGTCACATGTGCAGATGACATGGCTTTGTCTCATGGAAAATCACAATACAGATTAAACTAACCCTCTTCTATTGCAGGAGCCACCTGTACTTACGAAAGAATAGATTGTAGAAATAAAGACTATTTTTGTACTGGTACAGTCATGTACATTCTGGTTACTTATGGACCTCAAGTACACAATGAATCTTCACAGTGTTTTGATACACTACTCCAAAGACATACAGTTTCCGGTCCTGACTGTGTGTGCTGTCTGTACGGAGTTTGTACGTTCTCCCTGTGACCGCGTGGGTTTCCTCAAGGTGTTCCGGTTTCCTCCCACGCTCCAAAGGCGTACAAGTATGTAGGTTAATTGGCTTTGGCAAAAATTGTAAATTGTCCCTGGTGTGTAGGATAGTGCTACTGTACGGGGATCGCTGGTCAGCATGGACTTGGTGGGCAGAAGGGCCTGCTTCCATGCTGTATCTCGAAAGGAGAAGGCAGGAGGATGGGGTTGAGAGCGAAGGATAGATCAGCCATAGTTGAATGGTGTGTTGGACTTGATGGGTTGAATGGCCTAATTCTGCTCCTCGAACTTATGAGCCTAAATCTAAAGTCTACCTCAGTAAGGTAAATAAATGTTTTGAACTATATTTAACTGACTTTTGCCGAGACAGTTCTGACATCTTCACTCCCCTGAATCACATGAAAATACATTGATAAAGAACCCCAGTGTGGGAAAGAATTGGAGAAGGTGATTTAAATCAAAGGTAGACACTAAATGCTGGAGTAACTCAGCGGGACAAGCAGCAACTCTGGAGAGAAGGAATGGGTGAAATTTGTGGGTGAGGAAGGGTCTCGACCCAAAGCGTCACCCATTCCTTCTTTCCAGGGATGCTGTCTGTCCTGCTGAGTTATTCCAGCATTTTGTGTCTACCTTCGATTTAAACCAGCACCTGCAGGCCACATCGCTCTGAGAGGCTTCATTGCTTAATATGATGCTCTTCCAAACTTGTGCCAACACAACATTGAAAGCATGTTGTTGAGTGCCATCACAACTTGGTTTGGGACAGTTGTAGATGTGGCCCAGTCCATCGCGCAGACCAGACTCCCCACCATCTACTCTTTATGCTGCCTCAGGACAGCAACCAACATAATTAAAGATCTTTCCCACACCAGTCACTCCATCTTCTCCCCTCTCGCATCAGGCAGAAGATACGGAAGCTCGAAGGTGCGTAGCATCGGGTTCAGTAACAGCTTTTCCCTCCCTCTGTTATCAGACTTCTGAACGGTCCTTCCATAAGCCAGGGTCCTGTTCCAATTCTTCAACAAACCTCACTGTGGGCATTGGACTTGAGCTGATACGCTACCATGCTGAGAACTATATTCTACACTCTAGTATTTTTCTCTTCACTGTCTTTTGCACTCTGCCAACTTTTGCAGAAGTGCCGCAAGAAGCATTTTATCGGGATGCATCACAGCATGGGTTGGGTACAGCTCCAAAACCGCACGAAATTGCAGAGAATTGTGGACGCAGTAAAACCAACCTTCCTTCCCTTGACTCCATCTACACATCATGCTTCCTCGGCAAGGTCACCAGCATGATCAAGGAAGAGTTGCACACTGGTCACTCCCTCTTCTCAAGAGAGTCAAGAGTGTTTTATTGTCATATGTCCCAGATAGAACAATGACATTCTTACTTGCTGCAACATAACAGAATATGTAAACATAGAATGATATGATAAACGAGAGAGAGAAAAGACAAGTTCAATGTGTATAAACACATACTCACAATATCTATATTGCTACAAGTCTGATCTTGACCACATCCTGTTGTTCTGCATATTGATTTTAGAAAAAACGCTGCCACTTACGGCTGTGATTTTTGGCCATCTTACTCAGAGTCCCCCTCTGCTGCGCAGGACAAGAGAATTTTTCCCATCGATGAAAAATAAAAGCGTTATTAGTGTTTAAAAAATGTTGAGATTCTCACTCCTGAAGGCCACGCCCCTTCCGGAGAGATTATAAAACCGGGGAGGTGCCTCTGTTCTCTGCAAGATGGGGGAGCGAGAGGTCGCTATTCTCAGTCTGAGCTGTGAATAATACTGAACACATGTCGACTAAACTGTGAGTGGTTTTACATGTCAGTGCCCTTAATGTGAAAATATAGTTTGGAAATGCTAAAGCTGTGTTGCCTTTGTCAAGTCAAGTCAAGTCAAGTCAAGTCAAGTTTATTCGTCACATACACATACGGGATGTGCAGTGAAATGAAACGTGGCTGTGCTTGCGGACTTTGTGCAAAAAACAAACAAACAAACGATCAACATACTACAAACAGAATCACATGTTCTTTTCCATAATAAAATATTGTGGGGGGTATTGTGCTACAGTAACTGCAGTAAAGTTAGTCTCTGGTGAGATAGGAGTTTGCAGTCCAAATGGCCTCTGGGAAGGAGATTTTTGGAAATGCTAAAGCTGTGTTGGCTTCTGTTTAGAAATGCTAAAGCTGTGTTGCCTTATTAAAGTTGCCTTGCCTAATTAAAGTTGCCTTGCCTAATTAAAGTTGCCTTGCCTAACTAAAGTTGCTTTGCCTAATTAAAGTTGCCTTGCCTAATTAAAGTTGCCTTGCCTAATTAAAGTTGCCTTGCCTTCTATATAATTAAAAGTCTAAGCTTGAACAAATCCTGTTTGCGCTTTATATTGATTTTAGAAAAAACGCTATTGAGTACGGCTGTGATTTTTGGCCAACTTACTCAGAGCCTCCCTCCACTCGTCAGGTGACAAGGATTTTTCCCATCGATGAAAAATAAAAGAGTTATTAGTGTTTAAAAAATGTTTAGATCCTCTCTCCTGTCAATCACGCAATGAAGGCCACACCCCTTCTGGTGGGAGGGGGTAGAGACGATAAAACCCAGAAGTGTGGGCGTGGTTCAGTCTCTGCAAGATGGAGGAGGGAGAGGTCACGACCTGCTGTCTTTAGTGACCTTGCATCCTGCTTGAAGTGGTATGAAACTGCACTTGAATTTGGTGGCCTTGCACCCTGCTTGAAGTGGTAAGAAATTGCACTTGAATTTGGTGGCCTTGCACCATGCTTGAAATGGAGTTTCAAGGAATAGCTGTGAGTCAACTGCCAGCCCACCAGCCGTGAGTGACTGAGCTGCCAGCCCAAGAATCCATTCAGCCCACAATGTCCATACTAGCCCTCTGGAAACCAGTCCCTTCAGCCCACAATATTGGGGGACCAGCCCCAATATGTATATGTGTATATATATATATATACACATGCTCAAAAAACATACTGCAATAATAAAAATAATAATAGTCTATTGTTGTTCAGAGCATATATGAGGTTGAAGTGTTTAATAGACTGATGGCCGGAAGGATGAAGCTGTTCCTGAACCTGGACGTTACAGTTTTCAGGCTCCTGTACCTTCATCCTGATGGCAATGGTGAAATGAGTGTGTGGCCAGAATGGTGTGGGTCTTTGATGATGTTGGCTGCCTTTTTGAGGCAGCGATTCCGATAAATCCTTTTGATGGTGGGGAGGTCAGAGCCGGTGGGTTACACAAAAAGCTGGAGAAACTCAGCGGGTGCAGCAGCATCTAAGGAGCGAAGGAGATAGGCGACGTTTCGGGTCGAGACCCTTCGTCAGAGCCGGTGATGGACTGGGCAGTGGTCACAACTTTTTGCTGTCATTTCTGCTGCTGGACGTTCAGGTTGCTGAACCAGGCCACGATGCAACCGGTCAGAATGCTCTCTACTGTGCTGTAGATGTTCAAGAGAATCCTCTTTGACTTAGCTAATCTCCGTAATCTTCTCAGGAAGTAGAGGCGCTGATGTGCTTTCATTATAATTGCATCAGTGTGCTGGGTCCAGGAAAGATCTTTGGACCTCTCCTATCAGGCAAGAGACACAGAAGTGTGAAAACGCACACCTCCAGATTTAGAGACATTCTTCCCAGATGTACTCAGGCAACTGAACCATCCTACCACAAACTAGAGAGCGGTCCTGAGCAACAATCTACAGCCTCTGTCCCACTTACGTGTCCTTGGCACGCTAATTACGCAACCTCGTGGTCGCGACGGTCCCGCGAAGGTCACGGGCAATTTCAT
>OY740818.1:7820788-7850788 GCA_963514005.1 Raja brachyura
GAAAATAGGACAAAGTGGATGGAGATCAAGGGAGATGTAGTATTGGATCATGTGTTGGAAGGAACTGCAGATGCTGGTTTAAACCAAAGATAGACACATACACACACACACACACACACACAAAAAGCTGGAGTAACTCAGCGGGACAGGCAGCATCTCTGGGGAGAAGGGAACGGGTGATGTTTCGGGTCGAGACCCAACTTCAGTCCCGACCCAAAACATCACCCATTCCTTCTCTCCAGAGATGCTGCCTGTCCCCACTGAGTTACTCCAGCTTTTTTTGTGTCAATAGACAATAGGTGCAGGAGTAGGCCATTCGGCCCTTCCAGCCGGCACCACCATTCAATGTGATCATGGCTGATCATCCCCAATCAGTACCCCGTTCCTGCCTTCTCCCCATATCCCCTGACTCCGCTATTTTTAAGAGCCCTATCTAGCTCTCTCTTGAAAGCATCCAGAGAACCTGCCTCCACCGCCTTCTGAGGCAGAGAATTCCACAGACTCACGCCACTCTCTGTGAGAAAAAGTGTTTCCTCGTCTCCGTTCTAAATGGCTTACCCCTTATTCTTAAACTGTGTGGCCCCTGGTTCTGGACTCCCCCAACATTGGGAACATGTTTCCTGCCTCTAGCGGGTCCAAACCCTTAATAATCTTATATGTTTCAACTGTCTATCTGTGGAACAGATCATTGTTAGCTCGGAGAAGGCAACAACAAAGCAACACGATGAGCGGTCGGTGGATTCCCAGGGGGGGAGGGGGGGTGGGGGGGAGATACGGTGTGGACCCCACCTCTCGACAAGTCCACAGAGGCTGACTGACTGCCTTTGGCTTGCTGTGTGTCTTAGTGTGACAGCACAGAGCCTCTCATAATCTCCAGTCTCTCGGGGGGGCTCCGACCATTTGCTTAGCAGCTTTTTCCAAAGCTGTTTTGTAGCTTCTTTCCTCAATTGTGACCTGCTCCCCCCTCATAGACTAATTTAATTAATTGAAATCTACACGAACAAATTATTAATTGTTCGGATAATCATGCTTTTCTTATTCTCGGTGAATAATACGCTGTTCCATTCTTAATTAAATTCAGTTCTTTGCTAGTTGGCTATTCAAGGAATCATCGTTCTTAGACCCACCAATGGATATAGTTCATAAATTTACCACCTCTTCAAGCTGCCAAGTTAGAAGCCGCATCGGTAAAGAAAAGACGCGAGAATTTTTATTTTTATTAATTTTTTTTTTCCACTCTCAATTTTAAGTACAAGTTGCTATTTCCGCCCGGCAAGTTAAATTGCCGAAAAGAGAGAGATAATTTTTTTAGAACAAGCAGCAGGACGGGAGGTTTTGACGGGAGGGCTTGGAATTTTAATAATGAATCGATCGCAATGAGATCCTAATATGTGATTTTATTTCTAAAGTCGTCCGTAGGAACATTGGGTTATAAGATACTTCCGACAACACACCGATATATACACACGTCCTGGTGGCTCTAATTTGCGTTGTGGGGTTTATTTTAGTAAAAAACAGGAGGTTTTCCTTGCCTTCCTCAATAAGTGTAATTTGCTCCATTTACATCGACACATTGCTTTCCCCCCTCTGGCAGGCTCTCTATAGGGAGCACTTTGCTGATAACTTGCTACATTACATGCTAACTTTCCAACATTGGCAAACCGTTTCTTCTTTATGGTCCAAGCTCCTAATGGTTATCTGCAAGCATTGCCTCTGGCAATCATGTAGCAAATAAATAGGAGCTGACACAGTAATTTACTCAAATCTTCTCTCCAGTTTTGCACCATTTTCCTCTTGAGATTATCCTGTAACAACAATTATTTCAAATGTCATTGATTTCTGCCCGCGGGCTATAGACCAAATGAACATTAATCTATTAACAACAACAAAAAAAAAAATTAAAAATGTTTTATAGCCAGTAAAGGTGAGGGGGGAGAGACGGTGGTCTTCAGTTTGTTTATTCCGCTGGTTCTTCAACCAACAAGACTGAAGTTTGTCAAAGATTATGCAATTAAACGGTTAAGCTTTGTGCAGAAGGGGGAACGCCTCCCCCCCCCCCCCGGATCAGAAGCGCGGGGTTGTGTTGGCTGCTGGGGCAAGGGCAGGTGGAAGGGGTGGAGGGAGGTGTGGGAGAGGAAAGTGGGAATGGGGAGAGTGGGTGGGGGAGGGGGGGTGAGAGAGAAGGAGAGAGGAGAAAGGGGGGAGAGAGGGAGAGGAGAGGGGGTGATAATGGGAGGAGAGAGGAAGAGAATGATGAAGAGAGTGGGAGAGAAAGAGAGAGAGAAAAAGAGGGAGAGAGAAAGGGAGGGAGAGATAGATGGAGAGAGGGAGAGGGAGAGAGAGAAAGAGAGGGGGAGAGGGAGAGGGAAAGGGAGGGAGAGATAGATAGAGAAATGGAGAGAGAGAGAGAGAGAGAGAGAAAGGGAGAGAGAGAGAGAGAGAGAGAGGGAGAGAGAGAGGGAGAGAGAGGGAGGGAGAGGCAGACGGAAAGAGAGAGAGAGAGATAGATAGATAGAGAGAGGGAGAGAGAGAGAAAGAGAGGGAGAGAGGGGGAGAGGGAGAGGGGGAGGGAGAGATAGATAGAGAAATGGAGGGAGAGAGAGAGAGAGAAAGAGAGAGGGAGAGAGAGAGAGGGAGAGAGAGGGAGGGAGAGGCAGAGGGAAAGGGAGAGAGAGATAGATAGATAGAGAGAGGGAGAGAGAGAGAAAGAGAGTGGGAGAAAGGGAGAGAGAGAAGGGGATGAGCGGAGGAGAGGAAGAGGAGAGAGAGTGATAATGGGAGGAGAGGGAGAGAAAGATAAGGAGAGTGGGAGAGACAGTAAGAGGGAGAGAGAGGGAAGGAGAGAGAGAGAGGGAGGGAGAGAAAAAGAGAGAACAAGAGGGAGAGAGATGGAGAGAGAAGGGGAAAGCAGGTGGAAGGAGGGAGGGGGAGAGTAAAAGGGAAACTGAGAGAGAAAGGGAAGGTAAAAGGCAGGAATTGAGAGTGAGGGACTCAAAGGTAAAGAATTCTAAGGAAATGTGAAAGAGGGAAAGAAAATAATATATTGAGGAGTACGGAAAATAAGAGGCCTGAGAGAGAGAGTGAGAAGCAAGTGGGTAAAATACAAAGACGCTGAGATTCAGACAAGTGTGAGGACCAAATTGTTAAACAAAAGCTGTAAATAAAAATTAATAGCAAAATGAAGAGGTCCATTTAATGGATATTTCCCATCAGAATCTATCTGGAATGTGCTGCACTATGATTTTTTATTGCCACTCTTTCTCATTTTGTCCATAACATAAGCAGAGCTGGAATTGATTCCACATCGCACCGTCTCTGTTAACCCTTAGCGGTCTGAGGAAGGCACGTCCCAAAACAACTCTCCCCAACTTCTACAGATGCGCCGGCAATGCGGGAAGCATTTTATCGGGATGCACCGCGGCGTGGTTTGGGGAGCAGCCCCCATCCAAGGCCGCAGGAAATTGCGGAGAATTGTGGACGCAGCCCAGACCGTCGCACCTTTCCATTGACTCCATCTACGGTGCCTCGGCACGGCCAGCAGCATCATCAAGGACCAGTCTCACCCCGGCCACTCCCTCTTCTCCCCTCTCCCATCGGGCAAAAGGTACAGAAGTGTGAAAACGCACACCTCCAGATTCAGAGACAGTTTCTTCTCAGCTGTTATCAGGCAACTGAATCATCCTACCACAACCAGAGAGAAGTGCTGAACTGCCATCTAGTATCTAACTCATTGGTGACCCTCGGGCTATCTTTGATCGGACTTTGCCTTTCACGAAAAGGTGTATCTATACACTGTAAATGGCTCGATAATATACAGGTATTGTCTTTCCGCTGACTGGTTAGCAGGCAACAAAAGCTTTTCACTGTACCTTGGAGCTCAATAGACAATAGACAATAGGTGCAGGAGTAGGCCATTCGGCCCTTCGAGCCAGCACCGCCATTCAATGTGATCATAGCTGATCATCCACAATCAGTACCCCGAAATATTGCTCGTGACAATAAACTAAACTGAATTAAGGCGAAGGGTTTAATTTTTTTGCTTTTAGAGACACAGCGCGGAAACAGGCCCTTCGGCCCACCGAGTCCGTGCCGACCAGCGATCACCCCACACATTAACGCTATCCTACACACACTAGGGCCAAATTACACATACACCAAGCCAAGTAACCTACATACCTGTATGCCAATAGACAATAGACAATAGGTGCAGGAGTAGGCCATTCGGCCCTTTGAGCCAGCACCGCCATTCAATGGGATCATGGCTGATCATTCCCAATCAGTACCCCATTCCCGCCTTCTCTCCGTATCCCCTGACTCCGCTATCTTTAAGAGCCTTATCTAGCTCTCTCTTGAAAATATCCAGAGAATCGGCCTCCACCTCTCTCTGAGGCAGAGAACTCCACAGACTCACCACTCTCTGTGAGAAATCGTGTTTCCTCATCTGCGTTCTAAATGGTTTACCCCTTATTCTTAAACTGTGGCCCCTGGTTCTGGACTCCCGCAACATCGGGAACATGTTTCCTGCCTCTAGCGTGTCCAAACCCTTAATGATCTTACATGTTTCGATGAGATCCCCTCTCATCCTTCTAAACCCCAGAGTGTACAAGCCCAGCTGCTCCATTCTCTCAGCATATGACATATGATCTTTGGAGTGTGGGAGGAAACTGAAGATCTCGTGGTCACGGGGTGAACGTACAAACACCATACAGACAGCACCCATGGTCGGGATTGAACCTGGGTCTCCGGCGATGCGGGCACTGTAATGCAGCAACTCTGCCGCTGCGCCAGCGTGCCGCCTTTCGAGGGTGGTTACTGTGGCAGGTGGCGGGGGTGGCACTTCAAGGCCTGTCGGGTCAATGCCACGCGCTTACATCATACCATCTCTCCGGCAGTAAGACTGAGCAATCTCAGCCAACGCCGAGAGTCTCTGGAAAGCCCGCCACAAGGTCGGCAGGGAAATGCAGAAATTATCGGGTTCATTCGGATGAAAGAAGATCCCTGTAAACTGTCACGTTACACCAGTTCAGGAGCTTGGCTCCCAATGTGATGTCATAATAATATATTTTCTAATCTCCACTGCGCACTTAAATAATAAGCCGTCTTTAAACCACAACTTCTGGGTCAGAACTGGGGTTACATTTCGAAATAGAAAATCAGCATCAATGTCCATCATTGTTCATAGAAACATAGAAAATAGGTGCAGGAGTAGGCCATTCGGCCCTTCGAGCCTGCACCGCCATTCAATATGATCATGGCTGATCATCCAACTCAGTATCCCGTACTTGCCTTCTCTCCATACCCTCTGATCCCCTTAGCCACAAGGGCCACATCTAACTCCCTCTTAAATATAGCCAATGAACTGGCCTCAACTACCCTCTGTGGCAGAGAGTTCCAGAGACCCACCACTCTCTGTGTGAAAAAGGTCCTTCTCATCTCGGTCCTAAAGGATTTCCCCCTTATCCTTAAGCTGTGACCCCTTGTCCTGGACCTCCCCAACATCGGGAACAATCTTCCTGCATCTAGCCTGTCCAACCTCTTAAGAATTTTGTAAGTTTCTATAAGATCCGCTCTCAATCTCCTAAATTCTAGAGAGTATAAACCGAGTCTATGCAGTCTTTGTTCATAAGACAGTCCTGACATCCCAGGAATCAGTCTGGTGAACCTTCTCTGCACCCCCTCTATGGCAATAATGTCCTTCCTCAGATTTGGAGACCAGAACTGTACGCAATACTCCAGGTGTGGTCTCACCAAGACCCTATACAACTGAAGTAGAACCTCCCTGCTCCTATACTCAAATCCTTGCAGCTGTTTACATTCTTGACCCAGTTATAGTTTTGAAAGCGGTCCCGTTTTTTGTAAATACTGCATACTGTGTGTTTTTCCCCTCTCTTGCCTCAGATGCTGGTTATGGTGGCTGATTGGGAGCTAATTGTCCCCTTAAGGGCCCGTCCCACTCGGGTGTCATTTGCGTGTCATGCAGATGGTGTGCGAAGATTTTGTACATCCTACAATCCTGGGGCGCCGCACGCGACCGCATGTCACTGCCTTCGTCACCACGCAACATGCGCATGTCGTGCCTCGTGGCGCGTAAATGATGTCGCGTAAATGACGCCCTAATGGGACAGGCCCTGTATTCTCCTTCGCTTAAATAAAATGCTGATTATATGCAGAGCCCCGGGGTGGTGTGGCGTTCCGTGGCTTCATGCCCCATCGACAGCAAGCGACAAGTAACAGCCTCAATATGTTTCAATAAGATCTCCTCTCATCCTTCTAAATTCCAGAGTGTACAAGCTCAGCCTCTCCATTCTCTCAGCACATGACATATGATCTTTGGAGTGTGGGAGGAAACTGATGATCTTCTGAGTGGAAGACCTGTCCCACCTCCCTTCGTAAGTAAAACCCTTCATTTCCGGCAAATTCCAGTGAATGTACCCTTTCGAGCGCTAAGCAAAGCAGTACCCACACACCACAGTGTACGTTGACGGACCCAAAGTCCAAGTTCCCAGGAATAAATATCACCATGAACTTGCCCTGCACCGGCCACATCGAGGCTTTCACACTAAGGGTGGTGGGTGCATGGAACAAGCTGCATGAGGAGGTAGTTGAGGCTGGGACGATCCCATCATTCAAGAAACAGTTAGACAGGTACATAGATAGGACAGATTTGGAGGGCTATGGACCAAGTGCAGACAAGTGGGACTAGGGTAGCTGGGACATTGTTGGCCGGTGTGGGCAAGTTGGGCCGCAGGGCCTGTTTCCACACTGTATCACTCTATGACTCTATGGCCAAGAAAGCACGTCAACACCTCTACTTCTTTAGAAGGCTTAGGAAGTTCAGCATGTCCCCAACAACTCTCACCAACCTCTACAGCTGTTCCATAGATAGCATTTTATCGGGATGCATCATGGCTTGGCTTGGGAACAGCTCCATCCAAGACCGCAAGAAATTGCAGAGAGTTTTGGACGCAGCCCGGACCATCACACAAACCAACCTCCCTTCCATTGACTCCATCTATGCTTCATGCTGCCTCGACAAGGCCAGCAGCATAATCAGGGAGCAGTCTTACCCCGGTCACTCCCTCTTCTCCCCTCTCATATCAGGAACGAGACATCAAAGTTTGAAAACGCACACCGCCAGATTCACGGACGGTTTCTTCCCTACTGTTATCAGGCAACTGAACCGTCCTCTCATCAGCTGGTGTGCGTTCCTGAACTCCCATCTACCACATTGGAGACCTTTGATCTGGTGTTGTAAGCTCTGTAAGGCAATAAGTCCACTGCTGCTCACCATACCTCACTATGTGATGTTTCAGGTCGAGACCCTTCTTCAGATGCTGTTTCCATGCTGTATAACTCTATGACTCGGCACGGTGGCGCAGGGGTAGAGTTGCTGCCTCACAGCGCCAGAGACCCGGGTTCGATCCTGGCTACGGGTGCTGCCTGTACGGAGTTTGCACGTTTTCCCCGTGCCCGCGTTGGTTTTCTCCGAGCGCTCCTGTCTCCTCCCACACCCCAAAGACCGTGCGGGTAAGTAAATAAGTAAGTTTACTGGCCAAGTATTCACATACAAGGAATTTGCCTTGGTGCTCCGCCCACAAGTAACAACATGAGATACAAACCTACAGGTTTGTAGGTTAATTGGCTTCTGTAAAAATTGTTACTCGTGCCTAGGGTAGAATTAGTGTACGGGAATATCGCCAGTCAGCTGTCTCGGCGGGCCAAAGGGCCTGTTTCCATGCTGTATCACTAAAGGAAACTAACTAAACTAAACTAAACATGACCCCATAACAGGGATAATGGGAACGTTTCTCGATGTTAAACTGAATTTTCCGGTTGTAATATACAGCCTAGTTCTGAGTGTGTTTTTACTTGGACTGTGTCACAGTGTAAAGACTGATTCATACATTACTAGGAAATGCTCATGATTGTATCACTGTCTTGCCAAGACTCAACGTAATCACATCCACGCACAAAACCTCAAGGTAGGTTACAACATATCAATCAAATTCAGTTAGAAACCATTGGTTGCAAATTCCATGCACCTCGAATATCCAAAGAAAAAAACACCTTCTAAATATTTTTAAAACTCCAAGGTGTTTAAGAAGGAACTGCAGATGCGATTGAAGGTAGACAAAAATGCTGGAGAGACTCAGCAGGTGAGGCAGCATCTATGGAGCGAAGGAATGGGTGATGTTTCGGGTTGAGACCCTTCTTCAGACTGATGTGGGGGGTGGGGGTGGGAAGAAGAAAGGAAGAGGCGGAGACAGTGGGCTGTGCGAGAGCAGGGGAGGGGAGGGGTAACAAGGAGCTTGTTTGGGGCAGCACGGTGTCGCAGCGGTGGAGTTGCTGCCTTACAGCTCCAGAGATCCGGGTTCGATCCAGACTACAGGTGCTGTCTGCATGGAGTTGATACGTTCTCCCTGTGACCATGTGGGTTTTCTCTGGGTGCTCTGGTTTCCTCCCATACTGAAAAGAATCACTGGTTTGTAGGGTAATTGGCTTGGTAAAATTATAAATTGTCCCTAGTGTATCATATCGTGATGGTGTGTGCGGCTCGCTGGTCGGTGTGGACTCAGTGGGGCTGGAGCTGGAATTGTGAGTACAATGCATAGGCAGCATGTCAGGTCGGGACTGAACAAGGCTCCCGACTCAAAAACGTCGCCTGTCCATTCCTCCATAGATGCTGCCTGGCCTGCTGAGTTACTCCAATACTTGTATTTCACCATGTTTAATTGATTGCTATTGTTCCCTTGCAGGCATTGAGAGCCTTGTCTGTACATCGAGAGAACCCACGTGTCCCTGGGCTCGAATATCTGACGATCTCTGCCCAGCACATTGATGCAATCATGAACAACTCCCATCAATGGATCAGGGCCTCGCGGGTCGACAGTGGAGCCCCTGGGTTTGCGGAGCTCGCGGCTGAGGCCTGGGTCAGCAACAACGGAAGAATCCGGAGAGGACCCGGAATCCGGCGATACTCGAGAGGTCGGTGCGGCGGTCGATGATGGCCGCAACCGACGGACGAGGACGGACCACGTGGAAGTGAGGACGCCGCTGCCGGGGGAAGGATCAACGGAGGTCCTGGTGCGGGGATACGGCCTAAAGTTGTCGGACAACTTGTTCTATTTGATCTTATTTGATTGTGCACGCCGGGTTGATTGCATTCGTCGAAACAGGGCGGACCTCGTGAAGGTTGCAATCTCCCACCCCCGGGTATACATGCAACTATGTAAGCGCCCTTTATGGGCCACTATTTGCATACCTTGGGTATTCAAACAATGAATTTCACTGTGACGTTTCACATGTGCCAATAAAGTGTTCGATTTTATTCATTTAATTTTAACGCCTCCACACCTTTAAAAGAACAAGCAGATTTGGTATGATGACAAATACGCTCTTGGACTCAACAGACAATGGATAATAGACAATAGGTGCAGGAGTAGGCCATTCGGCCCTTCGAGCCAGCACTTCAAGTCACAGCTGATCATCCCCAATCAGAACCCCGTTCCTGCCTTATCCTCATATCCCCGAGTGTTTCCTCATCTCCGCTCTAATTGGCTTACCCCTTATTCTTAAACTGGGGCCCCTGGTTCTGGACTCCCCCAACATCGGCAACATGTTTCCTGCCTCTAGTGTGTCCAAGCCCTTAATCTTATATGTTTCAATAAGATCCCTTCTCATCCTTCTAAACTCCAGAGTGTACAAGCCCAGCCGCTCCATTCTCTCAGCATATGACAGTCCCGCCATCCCGGGAATTAACCTTGTAAACCTACGCTGCACCCCCTCAATAGCAAGAATGTTCTCCCTCAAATTAGGGGACCAAAACTGCGCACAAAACTCCAAATGTGCAGGAGAGACCATATTGACTGGTTGCTTCGACTGGTTTGGCAACTCGAATGCCCGAATAAATGATCACAAAACGTGTTGAACACTGCCCAGTCCCTCACAGATACTGACCTCCCCACCATTGAAGGGATCGGCAGGAGGCTCTTTCTCAAAAAGGCAGCCAGCATCATCAGAGACCCACACCACCCTGGCCACACTCTCATTTCACTCCTGCTACAGGGAAGACGGTATAGGAGCCTGAGAATCATGACCTCTAGTTTTGGGCAACCCTTGCTTTCCCTCTCTCTCCATCCCACCCCCTACCCAGTTCACCCACTGTCGGACTGTCCCTGATTACATTTTATCTCTGGTTGCTTTGTTGTTACTATCTCCCAACTAACAATGGTCGATTCTACATTTCCCTTGATCTACATCCCCTTTGATGTCTCATTCTCACACCTTACACTTCCTTATCTCTATATCTCCCCTTCCCCTGACTCTCAGTCTCGACCCAAACATCACCCATTCCTACTCTCCAGAGATGCTGCCGGTCCCGCTGGGTTACTCCAGCAATTTGTGTCTATCTTCGGATTAAACCAGCATCTGCAGTTCCTTCCTACACCTCAAATTTTGGGAACAGCCTCATCCCAGTGAATATCAGACGGTTGAACACTACAAACTCCAACTACTGCCTGGGTTGCACTGGGAACTGGGCAATGTTTTGTTTTTGCACTATATCGGGTTTTTTTGCATTGAACATTTTTGTCTATTAGTTATATTATCCATTCACCATTGGGTCTCCAAACCCGTGGTGCCTCTGCTGCAAGTAAGAATTGTCTTCCGAGTGTCGCTGCCTGTCCCGCTGAGTTACTCCAGCATTTTGTGTGTAAACCAGCATCTTGATGTATTCAAGAGAGCGTTAGATATACAGTAGCTCTTCGGGCTAACGGAATCAAGAGACATGGGGAGAAAGCAGGAACGTGGTACTGATTTTGGATGATCAGCCATGATCATTGAATGGTGGTGCTGGCACAAAGGACTGAATGGCCTTCTCCTGCACCTATTTCCTATCTGAAAGTTCATTCCTACACAGACTTTCATTCTTCCATTTAAATTTCCTTTCTTAGGCCCCCATGGATGACCATGGGTGTCTCCAGGTTGCTGTTCCCTATATGGAGGACGCCTGTGCGTGACTTTGTTTAACGAGGGGAGACTGGTGCACAGACAGCCATCCCACGGTCCTTGACAGATCTGGGTCAGGATCCAGTGGCATGGAGTCCAAGACGACCGGAGACCCTTTTCTGCTGCAGCCTTCATCCGCCTTCCCAGCCGTTGTGACGCTCCACTAAGGTCAGCCATCGTCCTCCGCCTATTCCACCGTTGACGTCTTGGTCGGATCGCTCTTTGTCAGGGACCTCCCCCTCGACCTTACCGCCATGGGTGGCCCTACAAGGAGCATCGCTCCAGACGGCATCGCTCTCAGGATTTCAAGATCACACAAGCTTCTCCACCACGACAAGGTGACAATCCACGGAGAAGCATTGTGTCTGCATTTCAATCACATAATCGCAATAAAGCACCCTTAATTTCTTATTTCTCTGTAGTCCTGCCACTTATTTTCACAAGCATTCCTTTTTCTGGTTATTTTTGGGACTTCCCAACACACAGATTAATATACAATGCATTCAGAAAGTATTCAGACCCCTTCACTTTTTCCACAATTTGTTACATGACAACCTTATTCTAAAATGGATTAAATTCTTTTTTTCCATCAATCTACACACAATCCCCCATAATAAAAAAAGCAAAAAAAGGTGTTTAGACATTTTTGCAAAGTAATTAAAAATATATAACTGAAATATCACATTTACATAAGTGTTCAGACCCTTTATTCAGTACTTTGTTGAGGCACCTTTGGCAGCAATTACAGCCTCATGTCTTCTTGGGTATGACGCTACAAGCTTGGAACACCTGTATTTGGGTAATTTATCCCAATCTTCTCTACAGATCCTCTCAAGCTCTGTCAGGTTGGATGGGGAGCGTCGATGCACAGCTATTTTCAGAGATGTTCGGTCGGGTTCAAGTCCGGACTCTGGCTGGGCCACTCAAGGATATTCACAGACTTGTCACAAAGCCACTCCTGCGTTGTCATGGCTGTGTGCTTAGGGTCGTTGTCCTGTTGGAAGTTGAACCTCCGCCTCAGTCCGAGGCCTAGAAAGCTCTGGAGCAGATTATCATCAAGGATCTCTCTGTACTTTGCTCCGTTCATCTTTCCCTCGATCCTGACTAGCCTCCCAGTTCCTGCCGCTGAAAAACATTCCCACAGCATGATGCTGCCACCACCATGCTTCACCGTAGGTATGGTATTGGCCAGGTGATGAGCGGTGCCTGGTTTCCTCCAGACGTGACGCTTGGCATTAAGCCAAAGAGTTCAATCTTGGTTTCATCAGGCCAGAGAATCTTGTTTCTCATGGTCTGAGAGTCCTTTAGGTGCCTTTTGGCAAACTCGAAGTGGGCTGTCATGTGCCTTTTACTGAGGAGTGGCTTCCGTCTGGCCACTATAGTTGTCCTTCTGGAAGGTTCTCCAATCTCCACAAAGGAACTCTGGAGCTCTGTCAGAGTGACCATCGGGTTCTTGGTCACCTCCCTGACCAAGGCCCTTCTCTCCGATTGCTCTGTTTGGCCGGGCGGCCAGCTCTATGAAGAGTCCTGGTGGTTCCAAAGTTCTTCCATATAAGAATGACAGAGGCCACTGTGCTCTTCGGGACCTGCAATGCTGCAGAAATTGTTTTATACCCTTCCCCAGATCTGTGTCTCGACACAATCGTGTCTCGGAGATCTACAGACAATTCCTTCGTCTTCATGGTTTGGTTTTTGCTCTGACATGTACTGTCAACTGTGGGACCTTATATAGACAGGTGTGTGCGTTTCCAAATCATGTCCAATCAATTTAATTTACCACTGGTGGACTCCAATCAATTTGTAGAAACATCTCAAGGATGAATCTAAGTTAGTTTTTGAGTGTCATAGCAAAGGGTCTGAATACATATGTAAATGAGATATTCAGTTTTTGCTTCTTCATTCTGGGGTATTGTGTGTAGATTGATGATTAAAAAAATGAATTTAATCCATTATAAAATAAGGCTGTGAGGCTAGTAGCCAATTGACTGACTTGTGCTGGACCATTTGTCCTCAATGGTAAACCGAAGACCTCGGAGAAAACCCACGCAGGTCGCGGGGAGAACGCACAAACTCCGTACGGACAGCACCCGTAGTCGTGATCAAACCCGGGTCTCTGGCGCTTTGAGGCAGCAACTCTACCGCTGCGCCACCGTGCCGACCTTCATTCTAGCACTAGTGTTACTCCAGCACTTTGTGTTTCACGCAAGATTCCAGCATCTGCAGTTCCTTTTGTTTCCACTGTGAATTTTGTTCTGAGTGAGTGGTTGCATCTGATGGGTGTTGATGCGAATTTGGGAAGAATAATGTGGAATTAGTGTAGGATTAGTGTAAATGAACCTTTGATGGATGGTATGGTATAGAGGGCAGCATGAAGGCGCACTGGTAGAGTTGCTGCCTCACTGTGACAGAGACCAGGTTCGATCCTGACCACGGGTGCTGTCTGTACAGAGTTTTACGTTCTCCCCATGACCCGTGTGGGTTTTCCCCAGGAGCTCCAGTTTCCTCCCACATCCAAAGACGTACAGTTTTGGAGGTTAATTGGCTTGATAGAATTGTAAATTGTCGCTAGTAAGTGTAGGTTCGTGTTAGCGTGCGGGAATCGCTGGTCGACGCGGACCCGTTGCGCCAAAGGGCCAGTTTCTGCACCGCATCTCTAAACTAAACTCAAGTCTGGATCACTCTATGACTCCAACAAGCCGTAAGGCAACTCTTGCCTCTATTTCTTAGGCTGCCATGATTGAATAGTGAGCAAACGTCCACTGTCTAGACTCTTCTGTGGGAAGGTTTGGAGGAAGCATCAGTGAGTATCTGAGGCCAGGAGTGCAGCAGGGAACCACAGATCTTCAGGAGAAAATGCGAGGAAAATGCATACAGATGTAGTCAACTTAATATTATTGACAACTGGGATCCGGCAGTTTTACTTCCAATACTTGTTTCGAGACAGGGAGATGATTGGTAATTTTATTATAAATTTACTGCACATTGCGATCTTTCAGCATTGATGCTTATACAGCACTTAAAATAATTATCATTATTTCACGCATCCCTTGTGCTATTAACCCAGTAATAATACAATGCTGGATGTTGACTAAACACCAATTTACTGAACTATTGGAGGGTGGATTGCATTAAAGTAAAGACAAACCATCTTCTGTGCATTGGGGCCACACAGTATATATTTGGAGCAAGATTTAGAGCATTGGCTCAGTGACTCTAATACCCCGGAGATTAAGATAAAGGACATAGAGGGCTGGTGTAACTCAGCGGGCCAGGCAGCATCCCTGGGGAACATCCCTGGAGAACATGACCATCCCTCCAGAAAGTGTACAGAAGTGCGGAAATTCAGGAACAGCTTCTTCCCAGCTGTTATCAGGCAACTGAATCATTCGACCACAAACAGAGAGCGGTCCTGAACTACTATCTACCTTATTGGTGACCCTCGGACTATCTTTGAATGGCCTACTCCTGCACCTATTGTCTATTGCCTAAAACGTTACTCCCTTATCATGTACCTGTACACTGTAAACGGCTCAATCGCAATCATGTATTGTCTTTCCATATTGTCTGGTTAGCACACAACAAAAGCTTTTCACTGTACAATACAATACAACACCATCTATTGTCATTTGAACCTCATTGAGGTTCAAACGAAATTTCGTTTCTGCAGTCATACATACAAGAAAAAACCAAGACACAACACAATTGACGCAAACATCCATCACAGTGAATCTCCTCCTCACTGTGATGGAAGGCAAAGTCTTATCTCTCCCCTGCACTCTCCTCCCGATGTCAGTGTCTAAGCCCCCGGCGGGCGATGGTAAATAAGTCCCGCGGCCATTCAGGCCGCGCCGGGTGATGCAAGGCCGCATTCCGGGTCTTGATGTTGGAGCCCCCGGCAGGCCCTAGCAAGTCCCGCAGCCGTTAAAGCCGCGCCAGGCGATGTAAGGCCCCGCTCCAGGTCATTTTCAACCCCACAACACGGGCGGGAGAAGTTGCCGCCGCGGGAGCTCCGAAAAGCGGTCTCCCACCAGGGACCCGCGGGCTCCCGGTGTTACCGTCCACCGGCCTGCAGCTGGAGCCTCTGAATCTCCGGGGTCGGGCAGAAGCAGCGCACCACCACAGCTCCTCCCGCTCCGAACTCGGCCAGCCCCACGACGGTGAGTAGCCCGCAGCTCCGTGACTGGAGCCCTAGGTCCGGTTGGAGGCCTCTTCAGGGTGCTAGGCCCCAACAGCAACGGAGACGCGACAGAGGAAAGGTCGGATCCTCCGTACAGGGAAAAGATTTTAAAGTTTACCCCACCCCGCCCCCCAATGCCCACACATATCCAGCTAAAAAAAAACACTAACTACAGTCAAAACAAGACAACAACAAAAAAAAGACAGACGGACTGCAGAGGCCGCTGACGAGAGTCGCGCCGCCCACCTCGGTACACGTGACAATAAACTAGGTACATTACAAAACTTACCTTGACCAACGCTGCAGTTCTGCCGCTCCCCATGTGCACGACTTTGGCGCCTTTCAGACGGGGGCGGGCTTAAAGTGCCGTTTTTCCACAGGCAGGAAAAATCGATCAATGTCGGGCGATTTCGTTGCGGAAGAAAAATCGCTCCGACATTTCATGAATGAAGGTATTTTTAAATTACTCTAAATTATTTATTATCTAGAGTAATTTAAAAATCACCTTCAAAAGCCGTGAGTGCCGACAACCGGAAGGATTTTGCGTAGGGGAGAAAAAAAGGTAAATAGTTTATTTTTATATTAAAAGTTGGTTTTTAGGGAGGCTTTAATAATATTTTCATGTTGCGAAATGGGGTCCCAAAAAATGTATGAACAAACAGTATTTTTCATACCGACTTCACCGCTAACTGCAACGTTCCAATCCACCGCATTCCACTAAAACCCACTCGCTAGTTGATTTAAATGGCCATTAATTTACAGGAATCAAACACTAAATTCCTTCCATTTGCCCCAGAAATTCATGAAAATGAGATTTAAAAATTATGTTATATTGTGGATTATTGTGTGAATGTTATTTGGACACTTAGGCAATTTAAAAAAAGTTTATCTTTTCTTAAGAAATGGATAGATGTTTAGATCTACTCATTGAATTTTGTAATTAGCTACAATTAGATAACTAACTAATTATATGCTTTAATTTCAGGTCATCCAAGTAAGATTGTTTCATATTTGTTTCAGAATGCTTCAATCTATAATAACTGCAAATTTCATTGAGTTCTCTTAATTTTTAAGAAAGTTATGGGCTTTTAACTGTTCGAGATCACAGCTTTTGAGTTAAGTCAATTGAAAGGCAATGGGGAACAAGATGCTAATTTCCGAGTATGCAAATGGCCATAACTTTCTTAATACTGAAGATATGAAAGTGAATTAGGTGTCAAATTAAACTTCTTTTTATGCTTTATCTGATGGGATAAATTGCAGACTTGATTTTTTTAATCTCAAAATTTTGTAACATTGCTAAATAAACCAAACTGAATTGACACTGTTTGATCCGCTGAGTTACTCCAGCACCTTTGTGTCATTTTTGTGTAAATCAGTATCTACAGATCTTTGTTTGTATATGCTGGGGTTTTTTTTCTCACACCTTCAATCTAAGAACAGAGCAGGCTGCAGGTCCCGTCCCATGGTCCAAAGGGCAACAGCACCAACCTGCGCTGATGATGTGGTTTGACTGAAGAAGGGTCTCGAATTGAAACGCCGCCTATCCATGTTCTCCAGAGATGCTGCCTGACCCGCTGAGCTGCTCCAGCGCTCTGTGCACGTTGCAATATTGAATTATCTTGAAGTGCGTTGCTGAGCTTTAAAGATGACTATGTGGGAGTTCACTATCAACAGGAAGTTTGAAATTGAGCATAAACTATTGCACAATCCATCAGCGGTTTAAAGGCTTGAGTCAGAATGTCGGATCCAGTTTACTTCTGATCTTGCCCAAGGGTGGGTGAACCAGTACAATGAAAATCCAAGTACCGCTCACGGCCCAGTGCCCTAACCCTTACCCTAGCCCAGGCTGGGAACCCTAAACCCTCTCTCCCCACATTCCCATCAACTCCCCACGGATTCTACCCCTCGGCCAAACATTCGGCACAATTCCCAGTTCATTAGTTCATACGTTCCATGAGCAGAATGAGGCCATTCGGCCCACCAAAGTCTACTCCGCCATTCAATCAGGGGCCAATGAACCCACCAGCCCACCGGCATGGCGGGACTGTCATATGCTGAGAGAATGGAGTAGCTGGGCTTGTACACTCTGGAGTTTAGAAGGATGAGCGGATATCTAATTGAAACATATAAGATTGTTATGAAGAAGGGTCTCGACCCGAAACGTCGCCTATCTCCTTCGCTCCTTAGATGCTGCTGCACCCGCTGAGATTCTCCAGCTTTTTGTGTAACCCTAAGATTGTTAAGGGCTTGGACACACTAGAGGCAGGAAACATGTTCCCGATGTTGGGGGAGTCCAGAACCAGGGGCCACAGTTTAATAATAAGGAGTAAGCCATTTAAAACGGAGACGAGGAAACACTTTTTCTCACAGAGAGTGGTGATTCTGTGGAATTCTCTGCCTCAGTGGGCGCTGGAGGCAGGTTCTCTGGATGTTTTCAAGAGAGAGCTAGATAGGGCTCTTAAAGATAGCGGAGTCAGGGGATATGGGGAGAAGGCAGGAACGGGGTACTGATTGGGGATGATCAGCCATGATCACATTGAATGGCGGTGTTGGCTCGTAGGGCCAAATGGCCTCCTCCTGCACCTAGTGTCTATTGTCTATCGTCTGTTGTATTGTCACCCATCTTTGGGATGTTGGAGGAAACCTGAGCACCCGGGGGGGAATTTCTTAAGATCGCCGGGAGAACGTGCAAACTCCGCACAGACTGCGTTGGATGTGGGTACTGAACCTGGGTCTCTGGAGCTGTGAGACAGCGTCCCGACCCATTTCATCACCACAGCAAAAATGTCAATGGGGGGAGGGGGCAAGTTACCCCGTGTATCCACATCCATATTTCCCTCCGTCAGCAGTGCTGAAGCAGACTAGTTGGTGATTATCACATCGGTTTTCACGGGACCTGCTGTGTGCAAATTGGAACTTTACTTCAGCGCTGCCACGGTGATAACACTTCAGAAGTGCTTCATTGGCTGTGAAGATCTTTTGGATACCCGGAGGTTTAAAAGATGTTATATAAATGCAAATTTGTCATTGCATCTGCTTTATCTCAGCAACTTGGGGCTTGTAGGTTCTGTCTAATTTGATTAATCACCTGACGACCGTTTCTGCGCACACACCCTCTGATCCTCATTCAAACTTAGCGAATAGTGAAAGGCTTAAAATTGTGGATGTGGGGAGGATATGTCCACTTGTGGGATAGTGCAGGATTAAAGGATACTGGACGAAGTGGGGACCCGTTGGGTCTCACCCCCCAATGCGCGTTTGCGGGGTGGGGATGGGGCGGGGTGGCATGCCGCGTCACACACACTAACTACCCCCCTTGATATTATATTAATATTATTAATTATCTCCTTTTACCCCATAACCACCCTATCTACTGACGCATAGGAATTCATTAACTGAGAAGTCTGTGGAGGCCATCGGTGGATATTTTTAAGGCAGAAATAGATAGATTATTGATTAGTACGGGTGTCGGGGGTTATGGGGAGAAGGCAGGAGAATAGGGTTAGGAGGGAGAGGTAGATTAGCCATGATTGGATGGCGTGGTAGACTAGATGGGCCGAATGGCCTAATTCTGCTTCGAATACTTATGACCTTATGACTTTATCACACACTCGGATCTGTAAAATGTATCACTAATTCCAGAACTATGATTGCTCTCCACAATGCTGAAGCCTTGCTTGACGCTTTTACAAGTGATAGTTGCATGAGATGTCCTCCCATCTCCGAGATACTATTATGGCTCACGCACTGTGTATATCGTCATGCTCAGATTTCCATTCCAAACCAAGGAAAAATGAAATGTGTAAGAAAGAACTGCAGGTGCTGGTAAAATCGAGGGTGGACACAAAATGCTGGAGTAACTCAGCGGGTGAGGTAGCATCTGTGGAGAGAAGAAATGGGCGGCCTTTCGGGTTGAGACATTTCTTCAGACAGACTGACCTCACCTGCTGAGTTACTCCAGCATTTTGTGTCTACTAAAGGGCCTGTCCTACCAGCATCCGACTCCATGCAATGAGCGCGATCAAACTAGAAGCGGGGGCCGTGCGGAGGTCGGGTGATCCCCTGTACAGGGCCGTTCCCACCAGCATGCGCCCGCATGCGGCAAGCGCGACCAAACTGGCAGCGAGGGCCGCGCGGAGGTCGGGTGAGTGGCGCAACGCGGCGCAAAGTGAGGCGAACTTGGAGCGAAGTCTTAAGGTAAGTTCGCCAGGACAGAGAGGGGCACACAGAGAGGGGCACAGAGGCACACACACACAGGGCCACGGAGCCACACACACACAGGGCCACGGAACCACACACATAGAGGGTCACGGAGGCACCTACAGAGAGGTTCACGGAGGCACGACGTCGAGGCAGTGTGTAATGCGTCGAGGCGACTGCGAGCCGACAAGCCGTTGCCGCGCGGAATTTTTGGACATAGTCAGTTTTTCGGAGCCCCGCGCGATGTCGGGACGAACTCCGCACAATTCCGCACGGCTCCGGCGATCGAAGTGGGACCGGCCCAGCGACGCCGGACGGCTCAAGCGACCACGTTAGGTCGCGCTAATCGCATGGAGTTGCATGCTGGTGGGACAGGCCCTTTAGGAAGAAGGAGGAAGGATCTCGTCCCGAAATTCCCAGCATCTGTATTTCCTTGTACCCTCATTCCTCGCGGCGGCGGTGAAGCCTCTCGGGTCGACGAGAGCGCAGGGTGAACCGCCATGAGTGGGGGAGGGGAAGACCAATGGGTGGACTGCTGTGTGTGGGGTGGGGGCGGGGGCGGGGGAATGAGGGGGGGTGGAGAATAAAGGAGGAGCCAACGTCTTTGTAACGCTCCGAAGGTGGCCACTATTTGCATCCCTGGGGTGTGCACACTCCCACACTCCAAAGACGTACAGGTTTTGTTGGCCAATTGGCTTGGTAAAATTGTCATTTGTCTCCAGTGTGTGTAGGACAGCGTTCATGTGTGGGGTGATGGACGTATGGCATGGGCTTGGTGGGCCGAAGGGCCTATTTCCCCGCTGCATCCTTCGATCAATCCAATCGAGATTGCGCGGGAGAAGAACCAGGGAAGGTTAGAATAATGGCCCTGTCCCACTGTACGAGTTCATTCAAGAGCTCTCCCGAGTTTTTAAAAAATTCAAACTCGTGGTAAGCACGTAGAATGTAGAATGAACGTAGTGGGTACGTCGGAGCTCGGGGACGTCTCTTAGCGGCTCGTAACGCTAACGGCAGGTCCTCGGGAAACGCGGTAAGCTCGGGAGGACTAGTGAAGATTTTCCAACACGTTGAAAAATGTCCACGAGAGCCCCGAGTACCTACGAGCGGCCATTACCGTAAATCTCCGAGTTGGAATCAGGGCAACCTCGGGAGAGCTCCTGGAATGAACTCGTACCGTGGGACGGGGCTTCAAGCGGGGGGAACTCATATTTCCATCGCCGTGGTGTAATTAAAATTAAAATGAAGGAAAAGCGATGGAGAAAACCATAGCTAAAGGCTGAGTGATGATCACTGTTGGAGAATTAGTTACTTCATGAAAGCAGTTCAGGAAAGAGGGAAAACAGACTGGAGGAACCATTTTCTCAGCTTTCTTCTCACCATATGGAAGAGCAGAAGACACTCAAGTTAATCTTCTACTAAACTAATAAAAAACAACATTTTCTGCAGACCTTGGGGGAGAAACATTTGTTCCAATCGTTTTATTGCAATGCTACAAACAATATGGTGTAGCTTAAGCAAACACATCTTATTACTCTAACCAACTGGTAATATGAAATGGTTGCTACTCTGCAGCTGCAAAGTATTAATAACTGTTCTGTTAAAAGCTGCTTTATTTATTTCCTCCCGTTATAACATTTTAATTGTAGCCTTAAGACCTGAAAGTTCACGCAAATAACCGAGGGCTTTCACAAAGCCTTATTAAATGTGGTTCTTTATGAACAAGAGGCGCTGTTATTAGGATATCCTGCTTAATGCTTCTCCTCTGCTGCGGTGCTGAAATAATGCACGAGAAAGCCCCCCCCCCCCCCCCCCCCCCCAAAACCCCGTCATAAATTTGATTGTAGTTAAGCTTTGAGCATCCGAATTAAATGAGTAACAAATGCGAGAATGCAAGTCATGGCTTCTTCACGAGGGAACTGAAGGCATTATCAGCAGCCTCTTACACGATGCTACTATTTTAAAATTCTCATCCTGGTTGGCAACTCATTCCCTGGAATTCCTGCCCTCCGACCTTAGCTTAGCTGAGTTACTGAGAGATACTGAGCGGAAACAGGCCCTTCAGCCCGCCGAGTCCGCGCCGACCAGCGATCGCCCCGCACATTAACGCTACCCTACACACGCGCTAGGGACAATTTACACACACCCAGCCAATTAACCTACAAACCTGTGCATCTTTTGGAGTGCGGGAGGAAACCGGAGATCCCGGCGAAAACCCACGCAGGTCACGGGGAGAACGTGCAAACTCCGTACAGACAGCAGCCGCAGTCAGGTTTGAATTCTGTGGCCTAATTCTACTCCCTATCACTTATGATCTTATGAACTTATGAAAAACCCTGTCAGAGGTGCAGACACAGGTTATTGATTTGGGACGATAAAGCAGGCACAGGTTATTGATTTGGGACAATCAGCCATGATCACAATGAATGGCAGTGCTGGCTCGAAGGGCTGAATGGCCTCCTCCTGCACCTGTTTTCTATTTTTCTAGGTGGTCAGCCATTTTGAGCAGAGCGGTTACTAGTGCGTCTTTATATATTTCCTGGACCTAGCACGCTGATGCAATCAACTGATGCAATTATTATCAATGCCTCTAATTCCTGAGAAGATTAGGGAGGTTTGGTAATTCAGAGAGTATTCACTTGAACATCTACAGGCGTCCAGTAGAGAACATATTGACTGGTTGCATCACGGCCTGGATCGGCAACTCGAACGTTCCAGGAGCGAAGAAGACGGCAAAATGTTGTGGCAACTGCCCAGTCCGTCTCGGATACTGACCTCCCCACCATCGAAGGGATCTACAGGAGTCGCTGCTTAAAAACGGCAGCCAGCATCATCAGAGACCCACACCACCCTGGCCACGCTCTCATTTCACCTCCTGCCATCGGGAAGAAGGTAGAGGAGCCTGAAAACTGCAACGTCCAGATTCAGGAACAGATGCTTCCCCACAGCCATTAGGCTATTAAACACGACCACCTCAAATAAGCTCCGAGCTACATAGACTATTATTGTTATTATTACACTAATATTGTGTTTTTTTTGTGTATGTGTGTGAGCGGCGTGCCTGTGTGCGTGTATATATACACATATATGTGTGTGTGCGTGTGAGTATGTGTACATATACACACACTGAACTTTTTCTCTCTCTCGCTTATTATATTGTTTACAGAGTACTGTGTTTACATATTCTGTTGTGCTGCTGCAAGTAAGAATGTCATTGTTCTATCTGGGACACATGACAATGAAACACTCTTGACTCCTGTGTAGTTTCCTTTAGAGATACAGCGTGGAAGCAGGCCTTTCGGCCCACCGGGTCCACATTGGCAAGCGATCCCCGCACATTAACACTACCCTACACACAGTAGGGACAATTTTTTTAAACATTTATACCAAGCCATTTAACTTACAAACCTGTGCGTCTTTGGAGTGTGGGAGGAAACTGAAGGTCTCGGAGAAAACCCACGCAGGTCACGGCGAGAACGTACAAACTCTGCATGGACAGCACCCGTGGTCGGGATCGAACCTGGGCCTCTGGCGCTGCAAAGCAGTAGCTCTACCCCTGTGCCACAGTGCCACAGTGCCGTGATATCATGAGAAGCAAGCATAAGCAAGGAGCCAGCAGTTCCAAGAACAGGGCAGATACCACCATTGGAAAAGGGGCTTGAGCCAGATTGGAGTAAAGGCTTTGCTTTAAAGGTGTTGTTCCCTGAATGAGGCAAAGTCCATTTCTCTTGAAAGAAAACATTTGCCAAAAAAAAATCCACATAAAGAAACATTTTTTTTCTTTCCAGTTTTTTTTAGTTTTAAGATGTAGTTTAGTTTAGTTTAGTTTAGAATGCAGCATGGAAACAGGCCCCGAAGAAGGGTCCAGTCCCAAAATCCACCTATCAATTTTCTCCAAAGACGCTGCCTGATCCGCTGAGTTACTCCAGTATTTTCTGTCTAATTCTGGTACTAAAGGACCTGTCCTACAAGCATGCAACTCTATGCGATGAACGCGATCAAACTAGAAGCGGGGGCCGCGCGGAGGTCGGGTGATCCCCTGTACAGGGCCGTTCCCGCCAGCATGCGCCTGCATGCGGCAAGCGCGACCAAACCGGCAGCAGGGGCCGCGCGGAGGTTGGGTGAGTGGCGCAACGCGGCGTAACGTGAGGCGACTTGGAGCGAAGTCTAAGGCAAGTTCGCCAGGACAGAGGGGGGCACACAGAGAGGGGCACAGAGGCACACACACACGGAGGGCCACGGAGCCACACACATAGAGGGTCACGGAGGCACTGACAAATAGGTTCACGGAGGCACGATGTCGGGGCGGTGTGTAATGCTTCGAGGCGACTGTGAGCCGACAAGCCGTTGCCGCGCGGAATTTTTGAACATAGTCAGTTTTTCAGAGCCCCGCGCGATGTCGGGTCGAACTCCGCACAATTCCGCACGGCTCCGGAGATCGAAGTGGGACCAGCCCCGCGACGCCGGACGGCTCAAGCGACCACGTTAGGTCGCGCTAATCGCATAGAGTTGCATGCTTGTAGGACAGGCCCTTAAGCCTTCTCTGCACTCTATCCAAAACCTCATCCTTCCGGTAATGTGGCAGTCGGAACTGCAGGCAATATTCCAGATGTGGCCAAACCCAAAGGCATGGAAAGCTGCAAAATGTTCTATAAGGACTGAAGATATAGCCACAAATGGGTGAGGGAGAGGAAGCTTTGGCACAATTTGCCATGCTGGCAGAGGAGGAATATAAACAGGTGCTGTGTGCAGGTGCCAGTGGTGAAAAGTTAGGTACGCTGCTATTAACTGTGTTACAGAATCATAGATTCATACAGCATGGAAACTGGCCCTTCAGTCCAACTTGCCCACACCAGCCAACATGTCTCTTTGACACTAGTCCCACCCGCCTGCGTATGGCCCATATCCCTCTAAACCTATCCTATCCTGTCCAAATGTTTCTTAAGTGTGGCGATAGTCCCTGCCTCAACTAGTTCCCCAGACAGCTCCTTCCATATATTTACCACACTTTGTGAAATACAGTTGTCCCTCAGGTTCCTCCCTCACCTTAAAGACTCCATGTATTCACCCTATCTATTCCTCTCATGATCTTGTACCACTCACTAAGATCACCCCTCATCTTCCTGTGTGCCAAGGAATAAAGTCCTAGCTAACTGAGCCTCTCACTGTAGCTCAGTCCCTCGAGTCATGGCAACATCCTTGTAAATCCTTTCTGCACCCTTTCAAGACTGACAACATGTTTCCTATAATAGTGTGACCAAAACTGAACATAATACTGAACAAGTACAGCTTCACCTATTATTTCAGACTTTGGACTTCAGAGATACAGCGTGAAGCCAGTCCCTTCGGCCCACCGAGTTTGTACCAACCAGTGATCCCTGTACACTAGCACTTTCCTACACACTGGGGACAATTGGCTACACAAAACCCAATTAACCTACAAATCTGTATATCTTTGGGGTGGTGGAGGAAACCGGAGCACCTGGAGAAAACCCATTTGGTCACTGGGGTCAAACTCCGTACAGACAGCACCAGTGGTCACCAGAGGTGCTGTAAGGCAGCAACTCTACCGCTGCACCACCATGCCGCCCTCTTCAATGATCTGGACATCAGGAATGTGACTGCCGCCCTGCACCGGATTTTCTCGAGCAGTCGCGGCGATGAGCAGCGTTTTGTTTCGTGGTATTTCCTGGCATTCGGGTTCTCCACTTCTCAGAAGAGCCACTGAGTGCATCGAAGCGGACCAGAGTCTGACGTCGAACAAACATCTGTCCCCATAGCCAAAGCTGCAATCAGCACAGTCGGAAGTCAAGTCACTTTTATTTTTATAGCTCATTTAAAAAACAACCCTCATTGGCCAAAGTGCTTTGCATTGGTGGAGGTACTAATATAGGGGTACTAACAGAAGGGGCAAAGAGATAATGCAAAGTCAGCATCTCCGACTCCCTCCATCGGAGGCTGCTACCCCTCGGCAGCTACGCCTCTCCCGGTTCTGCGGCGGGTGAGCCCGGCCTTCTCTCACGGCACATTGGGACCTTCGACCACATGCGGCTTGTCGGGACTTGTAGATAGACACAAAATGCTGGAGTAACTCAGCGGGACAGGCAGCATCTCTGGAGAGAAGGAATGGGTGACGTCTCATTCAGACCCTTCTTCAGACTGATCCTGTCGGGACTTGTTGCAGTTTGTAACTGTTGCAAACATAAAATATATCTAATAGCCCTGTCCCACGGTGCGAGTTCATTCCAAGAGCTCTCCCGAGTTAAAAAAAAATCAAACTCGTGGTAAGCACGGAGAATGAACGTAGCGGGTACGTCGGAGCTCGGGGACGTCTCTTAGCGCTAACGGCAGGTACTCTGGAAGACTCGCTAACGGCAGGTAAGCACGGGAAGACTCGTGAAGATTTTTCAACATGTTGAAAAATGTCCACGAGAGCCCCGAGTACCGACGAGCGGCCATTACCGTAAATCTCCGAGTTCGAATCAGGGCAAACTCGGGGAGAGCTCTTGGAATGAACTCGTACCGTGGGACAGGGGTTTTAGACTTGTGGCAACAGCAAACATTCCCCACGACAGAACATCGAGGAATAATTCTTCCTTTTGTCTGACGTCCCTTGGGAACATAAGAGCAATAGACAGAGGAGCAGACATGGACAAACTGGCCATTTGAGTCTTTTCCTCCATTCATTCATGGCTTATCTATCATTCCCTCTCAACCCCATTCTCCTGCCTTCTCCCCATAACCTTTGACGTTCTTACTAATCAAGACCCTACCAACCTCAAGACCCTTGGCCTCCACTGCCGTCTGTGGCAATGAAACAGAATTCACCACCTTCTGGCTAAAGAAATTCCTCCCCATCTCCATCTTAAAGGTACATCCCTTTTTCCTGAGGTTATGCCCTCTGCTCCTAAACTCTTCCACGAGGCTTTAGAATTTAGGCTTTAGAGATACAACTTGGAAACAGGCCCTTCGGTCCACCAAGTCCGTGTTGACCAGTGATTGCCGCGTACACCAGCACTTTCCTACACATTAGCGACAATTTACAATTTTACCAAAGCTAATTAACCAGCAAACCTGCACGTCTTTGTAATGTTGGGAGGAAACCAGAGCACCCGGAGAAAACTCACATTGTCACGGGGAGAACGTGCAGACTCCGTACAGACAGCACCCGTAGTCTGGATCGAATCCAGGTCTCTGGCGCTGTGAGGCAGCAACTCTACTGCTGTGCCCACTGTGCCGCCCCACTGGAAACTATTGGAAACGTTCTCTCCACATCCACTGCTTTCATTGTTCTGTAGATTTCATTGAGATCCCCCTTGTTTCCATTCCATTCTGTGGGATTGGTGGTAGTAAATGAAACCAATATGACACCAAGCCGTGCCATAAATGGAGCTTTTTTTTTTAATCAGTGATCCATTTATTATAATTCAAAATATTGTAAAGCTATCACAGTTTACAGGTTAACATTATACTCAAATTAAACTTGAGCACTGTGTAAAAAGATATAACTTTGTAGGAAAAGAATTGCAACCATGACTTAACTTGATTCAGTTCAGGCCTGAAGAAAATTGTCCAAGTTGATTAGCCAAAGGCAGTTAACCAAGGGTAAAATATATTTGTTATGGTTTATTTTTAAAAAGAATGGCAGCTTTGATAAGGTCATCTAACGGGAAAACTGTCTGTTGTCTGCCTTATTCCTGCCAATTTGCTTGAAGATCTTTGCTTTACGGACATTTTTGGGCTTCTGATATCCAAATCCACCTCCACCACCTCTTTTCTTCAGTTTCATTCCTCTGCTGGAATTTATATTGAGATCAACATGGGGTGGTACTGTGAAGCCAAATGATAATGCTATTTTGGGCAGATCCAGGTTGTTGACACCGTAGACGTCCTTGAGAGAATGAGAATCATAGGCTCGGATATAAGACTTGTAAGCCTCTTGTGCCGATGGAGCTGGGAGTGCTTGGCAGGGCAGGCAGGTGAGTAGTTTGGAATAGTTCCCTTCGACAGTCATTTAGGACAACTTGTTCTACTTGATCTTCCGTTTGTGCACGTCAAGTTGATTGCATTAGTCGAAACAGGGCGGACCACGTGAAGGTTGCAATCTTCCACCCCAACTACTTGCTACTGAATACATATTAGCCATCTAGCTTAACTCAGTATATTATAATTATAACCAGTCACCTTTAAACATTTATCTGCCTGTAATTATGTGGGTGGGATTCATACGTAGTCTGGGGCGTGGCTTGCGGCTGGGATTTTGGTGCAGACTCCCACGGAGTTTAGTTTAGTTCTATGAAGATCGTGGGAGAGACATAGTTTTCGACCATGGACACGAGCATGGCCACGAGTATGATTGAAACGTATATATGCTGGAAGATGATGTACCTATACAAGAAGGGTTACACAAAAAGCTGGAGAAACTCAGCTGGTGCAGCAGCATCTAAGGAGCGAAGGAGATAGGCGACGTTTCGGGTCTAGACCCTTCTTCAGACTCACTTTTAACACTTTACCTATACAAGAAGAAGTTTTCAGAGTGATTTTGCTGTTTGTACTATCAATCAAGGGGCCACAGTTTAAGAATAAGGAGTAAGCCATTTAGAACGGAGACGAGGAAACACTTTTTCTCACAGAGAGTTGTGAGTCTGTGGAATTCTCTGCCTCAGAGGGCGGTGGAGGCAGGTTCTCTGGTGCTTTCAAGAGAGAGATAGATAGGGCTCTTAAAGATAGCGGAGTCAGGGGATATGGGGAGAAGGCAGGAACGGGGTACTGATTGGGGATGATCAGCCATGATCACATTGAATGGCGGTGCTGGCTCGAAGGGCCGAATGGCCTACTCCTGCACCTATTGTCTATTATCTATTGTCTCAGAGACTGTTTCTGGAATATCGATCTTTCGACAGCGGTGAATGGTTGTGGAGGGCTCGTGGGTGCGTATAGATTACCTTCTGATCCACAGTCATCAATTAAAGTGACTACTCAGGGCTAAACCCTTGAGACGTCATAGAGACTGTCACTATATGACTCTTCAGTTTCCCCTTCTTCATTTAGTTTAGTTTCGTTTAGACGTACAGCGTCAAAACTGTCCCTTTGACCCACCGACCGTCGATCGCCCGTTCACACTAGTTCTACTTCATTCTCCTTTCGCATCCACTCCCTACTCACTGGGGATGACTTCCAGAGGCCACTTAACCTACAAACCACTGAGAATATTCATGGACCATGGATTCCCACGAGATTTATTATTGGTTACTATTAGTTTATGATCGTCATGTGCATGGAGACATTACTTTAAACATTACATGCGTGTTATCCGGGAAGACCACAGCATGGACCAGCTGGGTAAGTCTGCAAGGTAGTGTGAGAGTGAAAGAGAGACAAAATGCAGAACTAGGCACCACCCTACCTCAGGCCATTTGTAGCCAGTCTTGGCCGTTTCTCGCTTTTCAACCCACCCCCAACTTTCAGTCTGAAGAAGGATCCCGACCAGAAACGTCACCCGTCCTTTATCTCCAGAGATGCTGCCTGACCTGCTGAGCTACTCCAGCAATTTGTGTCTTTCTTTGGTATAAACCAGCACCTGCAGTTCCTTGTTTCCGCAGAATATAATGTTGCAGTTGCAGAGACAGCGCGGCAAAATGAGAGCACAACTAAGTAGACGGACAGTGAGACATTCATCCTTTGCAAAAGAGGAGAGGTACAGATAAAAGAAAGTGCAAGAGCTACAATCAGCTAGGTTGGAAGATCATGAAGTTAATCGCAAGCAATTGAGAGGCCAGCTCAAGAGTCTGATAACAGCGGGAAAGAAGCTGTTCTTGAATCTGCTGGCATTTTCTTCTGTCGAACATGAGAGAGGAGACGAGGACATGACCCGCATGTGTGAGTGGTCCTTGATGACATCATGTAGAAGCCCATCTGTTCCTCAGCCCAGCACCGCACGACTCTCTGAACCAGATCTTTATGAAGAACTTTAGTCAAGAGTCAAGAGAGAGTCAAGAGTGTCTTATTGTCATATGTCCCAGAGAGAGCAATGACATTCTTAAAGCCCTGTCCCACGGTACGAGTTCATTCCAAGAGCTCTCCCGAGTTTGCCCTGATTCGAACTCGGAGATTTACGGTAATGGCCAATCGTCGGTACTCGGGGCTCTCGTGGACATTTTTCAACATGGGAAGCAGGCTTGTCCATCCTTTGCCAGCTTCAGGCACCATAGGTGAATTGAGAAGCCCTTAGATCATGTGGCACGCCTGAGAGGATGTGGAGGGGGCAGCGGAAGCATGCCGGGCTCAAAATCCAGAGGTTGATCGATCAATACCACACTCTGCTATACAGCAATGTACATTTTTTGGGCGGCACGATGGCGTAGCGGTGGAGCAGAGACCCTGACTACGGGTGCCGCCTGTACGGAGTTTGTACGCTCTCCCCGTGACCTGTGTTAGTTTTCACCGAGATCTTCGGTTTCCTCCCACACTCTAAAGATGTACGGGTTTGTAGGTTGATTGGTTTGGCAGAATTATAAGTTGTGCTTGGTGTGTCTACGGGCAGTGTTAATGTGTGGGGATCGCTGGTTGGTGTGGACAGGGTGGGCCGCAGGGCCTGTTTCCGTGCTGTATCTCTA
>OY740818.1:7855788-7888288 GCA_963514005.1 Raja brachyura
CCTTCGGCCCACCAAGCCCATGCCAGCCCGCGATCATCCGTACACTGACGCTATCCTCCACACACTAGGGACAATAGAAACATGCCGATTAACTCACAAAGTTGTACGTCTTTGGATTGTGGGAGAAAACTGGAAAAGATCCATATTGTCACAGGGAGAACGTGCAAACTCCGCACGGCCAGCACCTATAGTCAGGATTATACACGGGATTCTGGCGCTGTAACTCTACCGCTGCGCCACCGGGTCTTCCTATCTGCCATCCACAATGTTGCTTTGCACGGATCATTGGGATTCAGCTACCAATTACAGAATAGAGCACCTGCTTCTCCCCCTTTATCTCTTAGTCATTCATCCTCCCTAAAGATGTGTTATTTTTGTGTTAGAAGCACAGAAACACAGAAAATAGGTGCAGGAGTAGACCACTCGACCCTTTGAGCCAGCACCGCCGTTCAACATGAACATGATCATGGCTGATCATCCACAATCAGTACCCCGTTCCTGCCTTCTCCCCATATCCCCTGACTCCGCCATTTTTAAGAGCCCTATCTAGCTCTCTCTTGAAAGCATCCAGAGAACCTGCCTCCACCGCCTTCTGAGGCAGAGAATTCCACAGACTCACCACTCTCTGTGAGAAAAAGTGTTTCCTCGTCTCCATTCTAAATGGCTTACCCCTTATTCTTAAACTATGGCCCCTGGTTCTGGACTCCCCCAACATCGGCAACATGTTTCCTGCCTCTAGCGTGTCCAAGCCCTTAACAATCTTATATGTTTCAACGAATGTGGGCCATTCGGCCCACTGAGTCTACACCAACAATCGATCACCCGTTCGCGCGCTGGTTCGGTTATTCCACTTTCTCATCCACTCCCGACATGCTAGGGTCAATTTACAGAATTGAAAACCCACACGCCGTTGGGATGGAAAATATGGGATTGATGCACTACAATGCTGAGGACTATATTTGGCACTCAGTATCTTCCATTTGCTCTATGCATTGTACTTGAGTTTGACTTGATCCTGTTGATATATTATGTCTGATCCATTTGAATAGCGTACAAAACAAAACGTTTTCACTTTCCTTGGTACATGTGAGAATAATGAACTTCAACCTTAGCCTTTGAAGCCAGCTAATTTCATATGAATGTAACTTTCCCCCTTCCCATTCTCTGCTTTTGAGACACTGCAGAGATACAGGCCCTTCGGCCCAACGAGTCTGGGACGACCAGCGATCACTCCGTACACTTGCACTATGCTAAGCATCAGGGACGATTTACAATTCTACAGAAGTCAATTGTCCTCCAAACTTGTACGCCTTTAGAAACATAGAAAAATAGGTGCAGGAGTAGGCCATTCGGCCCTTCGAGCCTGCACCGCCATTCAATGTGATCATGGCTGATCATCCAACTCAGTATCCCGTACCTGCCTTCTCTCCATACCCCCTGATCCCTTTAGCCACAAGTGCCACATCTAACTCCCTCTTAAATATAGCCAACGAACTGGCCTCAACTACCTTCTGTGGCAGAGAATTCCAGAGACTCACCACTCTCTGTGTAAAGAATGTTTTCCTCATCTCGGTCCTAAAGGATTTCCCCCTTGTCCTTAGACTGTGACCCGTTGTTCTGGACTCCCCCAACATCGGGAACAATCTTCCTGCATCTAGCTTGTCCAACCCCTTAAGAATTTTGTAAGTTTCTATAAGATCCCCTCTCAATCTTCTAAATTCCAGCGAGTACCAGGGAGTTCCAGGGAGTGTGGGGGGAAACCTGAGCACCCGGAGAAAACCCACTCAGTCACAGGGAAAACGTACAAATGCTATACAGACAGCGCCGGAGTCAGGATTGAACCCGGGTCTCTGGCGCTGTAATGCAGCACCAGGCACCACAATGCCGCCATTCGTCGGTACTATCTTTCAAAGGAGACCTTACGACAAACTCATGCACATCACAATGGCTCAGTTGGACGAGCTGCTGCATCACAACGCCGGAGACCCGGGTTCGATCCTGACGACCGATGCTGTCTAAATGGAGTTTGCACGTTCTCCCCGTGACCAGGTGGGTTTCCTCCTGGTGCTCAGGTCTCATTCCACATCCCAAGGAGTAAGAGTTTGTCGGTTAATTGGCTTCTGTAAAATTGTTCTTGGTGTGTAGAGAGCGGATAAGAAGGTGGGATAACATAGAACCGGTGCAAATGGGCGATCGATGGTGGGCCTTGACTTGGTGGGTCAATGGAGCCATTTCAATGCAGTATCTTTCAATCAATGAAGCGGATGTTTAAATCCTATGGCAGCGTTTTACGCCAACCACAATCAATGTAAACCTCCTCTGGACCCTCTCCAGCGCCAACGCATCCCTCCTCAGACAGGCGGCACTGTAGCGCAGTGGTAGAGCTGCTGCCCACAGCGCCAGGGACCCAGGTTCGATCCTGACTGCGGGTGCTGTCTGAACGGAGTTTGTACGTTCTCCCCTGACCACATGGGTTTTCCCCAGGTGCTCCTGTTTCCTCCCACACTCCAGGCATACAGGTTAGTCGGTTAAATGACTTCGGTAAAAATTGTCCCTAATGTGTGTAGGGATAGTACTAGTGCGTAGGGATCTCTGGTCGCCACGGAGGGCCGAAGGGCATGTTTCCATGTTGTGTCTCTAAACTGTGCTAAACTAAAAGATATTGGGTCTAAAACTGTTCATAATACTCTGAAAGTGACCTGACCAATGCCTTATAAAGCATTACATCCCCCCACTTGCTCTACATGCAGTTCAGTTTAGTTTAATAATGCAACGTTTCAGTTGAGTTGAGTTTAGTTTATTGTCACGTGTACCGAGGTACAGTGAAAAGCTTTTGTTGCGTGCTGACCAGCCCGCAGATGGACAATACATGATTACAATCGAGCCATTTACAGTGTGCAGATACATGATAAAGGAATATCAATTAGTGCAAGGTAAAGCCTGCAAAGACCAATCAAGGATAGTCCGAGGATCACCATTGAGGTGGAGATAGTTGGATAATAGGCAATAGGTGCGGGAGTAGGCCATTCGGCCCTTCGAGCCAGCACCGCCATTCAATGTGATCGTGGCTGATCATCCACAATCAGTACCCCGTTCCTGCCTTCTCCCCATATCCCCTGACTCCGCTATTTTTAAGTTGGTGGTGTTTGTTTCTGATGCTTCCAATTGCTCACAGGTGTGAACTGTCAGAGCTGCCCTGAGTCTATCATGGATATTTGGGGATTGGAGCGATATGGATCATAAATGTTCTATCCCATTTGCCATGATTGCGTTGCCATAGAATGAAAAGTGTTCTGGATTTGAAGATGGGATTTGTCTCCACAACAATTGAGTGGCCATTTCTATAATTACTGTTCCGGGCAGATGCATCAGCCAGGGAGTTCAGGACTGCTCTCTGGTTGTGGTAGGATGATTCAGTTGCCTGATAACAGCTGGGAAGAAACTGCCCCTGAATCTGGAGGTGTGCGTTTACACACTTCTATACCTTTTGCTTGATGGGAGAGGGGAGGAGTTAGAGTGGCCAGGGTGCGACTCGTCCTTGATTATGCTGCTGGCCTTGCCCAGGCAGCGTGAGGTGTAATGGAGTCAATAGAAGGGAGGCTGGTTTGTGTTAAAGGAAGAACTGCAGATGCTGGAGAATCGAGGGTTACACAAAAGGCTGGAGAAACTCAGCGGGTGCAGCAGCATCTAAGGAGCGAAGGAGATAGGCGACGTTTCGGGTCGAGACCCTTCTTCAGACTGGTTTGTATGATGATCTGGGCTGCGTCCACAATACGTTGCAATTTCCCGCGGTCTTGGATGGAGCTGCTCCCAGACCGTGCTGTGGTGCATCCGGATAAAATACGTCAGCTGTTCAGAAGTGGCTACTCTTCATTAGTGTTCAAAATCTCTTGGTTGTACTGAGGGTCATAAATCCAAATTGCTCCTTATTTTCCAAAATTACGAACTTAGATCATCCCGCCTCATGTTATTGAGATATTTTTCGACTGGGTGCTTCTTTAAAAAAAAATTCAATTCTTTATTAAAAAAAGTGAATGTTCCCTGATAATTTGTCATTGATTCAATTTACATATATTATCCTGGGCAACTGTGACTGGTTCATTTATCCACGTTATTTATCCAACAGAATGTTTAATGACAAATATGGATGGATTGCCAAATTGGATTTATTGGCAATGAATAGCTCTATATTTCCCATTAACTCCTGATCAACAGCAACATTTGCTTTCCATTCTAATTATGAGATTACACCAGACACTTCTTGAAAGCAAAACTTTAAAATAATTTTCAAAATAATAGTTCACGTTGGATCTTGCCACATTATAATGGATGTGCGCGCATAGGCAGGCAGAGGTTCACTTGCACCTCCTCCAAACCTCATCTGGTTCCACGTGTGGACTCTTATATCTCGGCGAGACCAAGCGCAGGCTCGGCGATCGTTTCGCTGAACACCTCCGCTCAGTCCACCTGATCGCCCGGTTGCTAAACACTGTAACTCCCCCTTCCATTCCCACACTGACCTTTCTGTCCTGGGCCTCCTCCACTGTCAGAGTGAGGCCCAGCGCAAATTGGAGGAACAACACCTCATATTTTGCTTGGGTAGCTGAATGAGCAGTGACTTCTCTAACTTCAATAACCCTTGCATTCCCTCTCTCTCCATCCATCCCCCTTCCCAGTTTTCCGACCAGTCTGACTGCCCCCCGATTATATTTCACCTCTGTTTGTTTTGTTGTCCCCTTTCCTGGCTAACATTTACCTCGATCTTTATCTCTTTTGATCTCTTACACTTCCTCCCTCTCCCCTGACCCTCAGTCGGAAGAAGGGTCTCGACCCGAAACGTCACCCATTCCTTCTCTCCAGAGATGCTGCCAGTCCCAGCTGAGTTACTCCAGCCTTTAGTGTCTATCTTCAGGGAACATGTACATGGATATGGAAGGAATGGATATATATGGATCACATAGTGGCTAAGAAGATTAGTTTAATCTGGCATCATGTTCGGCATGGACATTGTGGGCCGAAGGGCCTGTTCCCGTGGTGGACTGGTCTGATAGCATTCGTTACTATCAGAACCAGAAAACAAAGGAGTTACTTTTATCTATTGCCTTTCACATCCTCGGGACCTCAGTTTGTCACAAACCTTGGCCTGCGTACATACCGTTTAGTTTAGTTTAGTTTAGAGATACAGCGCGGAAACAGGCCCTTCGGCCCACCGAGTCCGTGCCAACCTGCGATCCCCTGCACACATGCACTATCCTACAGACTAGGAACAGTTTACAATTTCACCAAAGTCAAATTAACCTACAAACATGCACGTCCTTGGAGCTGTTGCCGCATGCAGCAGCAAGCCGTCGATAGGACTATTTGGTGCACTTATGTAACGTTGACAGTGCCAGACTCTTATAGGGCAGTACAAGGTAGACTTTGATGTACTGCCTTGCTGAGGTCTGCTGCATGATTTAACCGGATTGTATGGAAAACTAAGCATTTCACTGTAGCTTGGAACATGTGACTATAAAGTATGTTGCATCAGAGATAGGAGCAGAATTAGGCCATTCGGCCCATCATGTCTACTCCACCATTCAATCATGGCTGATCTCCCTCCTAACCCCATTCTCCTGCCTTCTCCCCATAACCCCTGACAATCATATTTCTTCTTCTTCTTCTTCTGTCGTGTGGCGTTCACAGCCTAAAGTTGTTGGACAACTTGTTCTATTTGATCTTCCGTTTGTGCACGTCGAGTCGATTGCATTAGTCGAAACAGGGCGGGGCACGTGAAGGTTGCAATCTTCCACCCCACACTCGTACTAATCATTCCGTACTATCATTGAATTATTGAATCAATCAATATTTTGTTGGTAATTCGGCTGCTGTTGAAACTGCTTTGAGGTTAATCGGTGATCTGAGTTTTAAATAAACCCATGGTCTTGCACAAAGCAGGACAGACCACAGAGACTTCTCTCCTGCCCTCCCTCCTTCCCCCTCTCCAAGTCTGCTGGAGGATTGGGGAGTGAACGTTGCTTCCAAGATGGTGCCCAAAGATGTCATGGTCTTGTCATCTCCATAGCTTCTGGCTTGATCCATGGTCGGAGACCCGTTGGTAATTGTTACGACTAACTGGCTGATAGCGAACAGGACTGAGATTTCTGAATGGGATAAAGGAGGTAAAGATTCCACATTATCTGTTCTGGAGCAGTTATCAGGCAACGCAACCATCCTACCACAACTAGAGAGCGGTCCTGAACTACTATCTACCTCAACGGTGACCCTCGGGCTGTCTTTGATCGGACTTTACTGGCTTTATCCTGCACCAGACGTCATTCTCCTCATCATGGATCTGGGAACTGCGGACGGCACGATTGTAACCATGCATTGTCTTTCCGCTGGCTGGTTAGCAAGTAACAAAAGCTTTTCACTGTACCTCGGTACACGTGACAATAAACTAAACTAAACCTGAACTGACGCAGTTGCATTCATGACAACAACAACATATAGGGTGGTACGGTGGCGCAGCGGTAGAGTGGCTGTCTTACAGCTCCAGAGACCCGGGTTCGATACCGACTATGGGTGCTGTCTGAACGGAGTTTGCACGTTCTCCCCGTGATCTGCATGGCTTTTCTCCGAGATCTTCGTTTTCCTCCCACGCTCCAAAGACGTACAGGTTTGTAGGTTAATTGGCTTGGTATAAATGTATAAATGTAAAATTGTCCCTAGTGTGTGTTGGGTGGTGTTAATGTGCGGGGATCGCCGGTCGGCGCGGACTCGGTGGGCCGAATGGTTTGCTTCCACGCTGTATCTCTAAACTAAACTGAACTAAATCTATCAAACCAGCGCTGGCCATCAGCATGTTTGTACAAATGCCACTAGAGAGACATAGCATGGACATCGCAGGCTGATTCCCTTCAGATCTAGTACCATCCCACCACCCTTGGTTAAACAACCAGTGCCCCAGAGGCAGGCTCCAGGATGACCAGTGATATTTGATAAATGACAGCGGCCGGCTTCCCTCTATTACTGGTGAGAGTCCTGCGGAAATCATCCAGGCTTCCTCACGTGTCCCCAGAGGAACAGCGACAGGCTCTGAGGTGTGACTTAAGGTTAAACTGGGGGACGGTTAGAAAAGCACGTTTCCAACTCAGTGAGATCTAAGGAAGACAGACTGTCATAAAGGCATGGTGTCATACAGTGTGGAAACTGGCCCTTCGGCTCAACTTGCCCACGCCTCTACGAAGGTAGACGCAAAATGCTGGAGAAACTCAGCGGGTCAGGCAGCATCTCCGGAGAGAAGGAATAGGAGACATTTCGGGTCGAGACCCTTCTTCAGACACTTTTCTTCATGTTCTATCTACACTAGTCCAACCTGCCTACGTTTGGCCCATATCCCCCTGAACCTGTCCTATCCATGTACCTGTCTAATAGATTCTTAAATGTTGTGACAATACCTGCCTCAACTACCTCCTCAAGGGCCTGTCCCACTTGGACAACCTAATCCACGAGTTTAGAAAACCCTAGACGAGTTGGAAAAAATGTCAAGGTGGTGTTGACAAAGACCTCTCTCCTAGGACTATGTCCATGACCTCCTACGACCCCTCAAGCTCAGTCTCCCACACCTAAGACCAACTACGACGAGCTACGAGTGGAAAATGATCACATGATAACATGATGTCATGTTTGCATTTTTTTTCTCAGGCCAGTTACCGACTACCATCACGACCTACCTACGACCAACCTACGACCTACCTATGAAATCAATTTTTTCCATGCCAACCTTTTTTTTACTGGTGGACATTTTTCATCAGGCTGGAAAAAAAACGCCGCGACCCACTTGAGGCCACGAGTACGCGGAAACCACTCACTCACGAGCACGAGGAAGAGTTACGAAGACCTCCTCGGACCTCGTAGCGATCAGGCTGCGGGGATGAGTCAAGGGTAAACTCGGCAGAGGTCGCCAATTAGGTCGTGAAAGTGGGACACGGGCTTCAGGCTACTCGTTCCATACACCCGCCACCCTTCCTTTAGATGTCCATGAGTGTGCCAGAGTAACCTAGTGGGTCAGGCAGCCTGCCTGGAGAACATGGGTCGGTGACGTTTTGGGTCGGTACCCTTCTTCAGACTGGTTATGGTTGGGGAAAGAAAATCTGGAAAAGGGGGGGGGGGGGGGGGGGGGGGGCAGGACACCAGGAAGTGGGGGGGGGGGTTCTTAGGCAGATGGTTTATAACCAAATGCCGGAGATGAAAGAAAAGGTGTGAGAAAAGTGTGTGGGGTAGTGCTGGAGTACAGGGTGCTGGTTGTCCTAGACTCAGTGGGCTGAAGGGCATGTTTCCATGTTACATCTCTAAAGACTAAAGTCAAACGTCACCTATAACCTGACACACTTTGTCCCACCTCCCTTCTCCCCTCCTCCCTCAGTCTGAAGAAGGGTCCCGACCCACAAATTATCCAGAGTTGCTGCCTGAGCTGCTGAGTTACTCCAGCACTTTGTGTCCTTCTGGGGACTGGTGGTCTGGCTATTGGTGAGTAGTTTGGTTTAGTTTAGTTTGGAGATACAGCGCGGAAACAGGCCCTTCGGCCCACCAAGTCCGTACCGACCAACGATGCACCTCTGAAGCCAATTAGCCAACAAACCTGTACTTGTTTGGGAGTGTGGGAGGAAACCGGAGCATCGGGAGAAATCCCACACGTTCACAGGGAGAACGCACAAGCTCCGTGCAGACAGCACCCGTAGTCAGGATCGAAGCCAGGTCACTTGCGCTGTAAGGCAGCAACTCCACTGTGCCGCCCCTGAACGTACCGCTTGAGTGCACTGTCAATTCCTTGACAGCTTCAACCTCTCTCTTATGACTTTATGCATTTTTTTGTTACAGGGTATTTTCTTGGTTATTCTAGGATTCTGCTGGCGATGCAGTCGGGTTATTTTAATCTGCTGGATTTCCGCGCTAACTCTCCCACACCCATTGCCACAGGCCCCGTGGTTTCTCATTCAGCTCACTGCGGTCAGTGGGACGCTGAAACATAGCAGACACGTGCGCCGGTCTAACCGCCTCTGAATCCCACAGACTCCCACTTCCCCGTTTTGGATCAATCTTTTCCGTTCACTTCTGAAAGACGTCACGCACAGCAGCAGCCCCTCCAGAACCTAACGCAGCAGCTCGAAACACAGTTAGACACAACAAGCTGGAGTAACTCAGCGGGGTAGGCAGCATGTGCGAAGAGAAGGAATGTGTGATGTTTTTGGGTCGAGACCCTTCTTCAGGCTGTCCCTGGAGAAGCTGTTTACACCGGAGGTCGACTCAAAAAACCCCACTGTTGCTGCCTTACAGTGCCAGAGTTACACCAGCTTTTGGTCACTCGTATACACACTCATACACACTCATACACACTCACTCACATACACACTCATACACACTCATATACACTCACTCACATACACACACATACACACACACACACACACATGCGCATACTCACACATACACGTGCGCCAAACACACTCACATACACACACTCATACACACTCACACACATACACACACATGCGCACATGCGCATATTCACACATACACGCGCACGCAAACACACTCACACACAATACAAATAGAGATGCACACATGCACGCACACACACACATGCGCACACACACACACACTCACACATACATGCGCACGCAAACACACTCGCACACAATACAAATAGAGATGCACGCACATGCGCACACACAATATCAACACAGCCACACACACGCGCACATACACACAAAATATAAATACAGATACGCACACACATGCACAAGGTACAAACATAAACACATGCATTAAGCGCTGCACGGAATGACAAAACACAGAATTAAACAACACAGGCAGATATACTCGCACTGACACAACTTAACACACAGAGACGCACACACACAGGCACACATACACATACACACACAGACATATACACACATACGTATGCACATACACATACCCACACACATGTACACACACACACGTGCACAGTCACACACAGGCACATAAACACACACAAGCACACACACACGGCTGCACATGCACACACATAAAAAAACACACACACACACACACATGTGCACATACACCCACACACACACACAGGCACATACACATATACACAAGCGCACACATAAACACGCACATAACCAGACAAATACATACACGCACACACAGGCACATGCACATACACATAAACACACACGTACACATGCACACACCTACATACACACAGGCACATAAACACGCACACATACACACACACAGATATACACACACAAACAGACATACATACAGTTGTGCAGACACAGGCACCAAGATAGACACAGACACATCAGCACTGGACTGGCAGGGATGGTGGGAGAGGAACTCCGGCCGGTTGTTTTGGGGAATAGGACAAGAGGGGTCCAGGTACCTTGTGTGAGACAGGGGAACAACCAGAGGCTGGTAGTTGGAGAGAGAGTGGGGATGAGAGGCCAGGCTAAGCTGCAGGTGCCTCCCTGACATGTGGACACCCCACATGGGTGACTTTCAACGGGAGACAGACACCCTGGCAAATTTAGTGAATGATGCAAAAAATAGTTATCATGCTTGACTCAAGGAGAAATTGATTTTCAATTGTAGAAATCTGGAAGAAGTGCAGTGTAATTGAATTTCCAGCCTGTCTACTCTTTGCTTATCTTATCAATATCCTTTATAATATTAAAGCTTTCCGTCAGGTCACCGCACAATCTTAAGGTGTCCAGCCTTCCCAATACATATATTTCCTCAGTTTAATGAGCTCCCCAAAATGTTTTTACACTTTCTCCTTTATATCCAGAATCTGTGTTTAATACGAAGACCAGAATGAGCACAGCATTGACGAGCATGGGGCATAGAACAGTACAGAAGGGGTCGGCACGGTGGCGCAGCGGTAGAGTTGCTGCCTTACAGCGCCAGAGACCCGGGTTCGATCCTGACCGTGGGTGCTGTCTGTACGGAGTTTGCACGTTCTCCCCGTGACCTGCGTGGGTTTTCTCCGAGATCTTCGGTTTCCTCCCGCACTCCGAGGATGTGGAGGTCCGTAGATTAATTGGTTTGGATATAAATGTAAAATTGTCCCGAATGTGTGTAGGATAGCGTGGGGCGATCGCTGGTCGGCACAGACTGGGTGGGCCGAAGGGCCTGTTGCCGTGCTGTATCTCAAAAAACCAAAAAAATACCTGAAAGTAGCCAAACACAAAATGTTGGAGTAATTCAGAGGATCAAGTCAAACGTCAAAAGTTACGAGTGCATGTGTCCCAGATAGAACAATCACATTCTTACTTGCAGCCAATGCAGAAATTCTTCACATTGAAGAAGGGTCTCGACCCTTCATTGATGCTGCCTGACCCGCTGAGTTACTCCAGCATTTTATGTTTGTCTTTGGTGTAAACCTACACTTAGAACAGTACAGCACAGGGGCAGGCCCTTCGGCCCCCCTAATCCAGGTAGTCTTCTGGTAAACACAAAAAGCTGGAATTCCTCAGCGGGTCGGACAGCATCTCTGGAGGAAAGGAATGGGTGACGTTTCAGGTCGAGACCCTTCATCGAACTGCAGATGTATGAAAAAGGGTCTTGACCAGATGCTGCCTGACCCGCTGAGTTACTCCAGCTTTTTGTTTAAACCAGCATCTGCAGTTCCTTCCAACACAGTATTCTGATAAACCTCTTCTGCACCCTCTCTAAGTCCTCCCCAACCTTCCTGTAATGGTGAGATAGCAGAACACTAGTGTAAACGGGTGATCGATAGTTGGCAGGGACTCATGGAGAGGCCTGCTTCCATGTTGTATCTTTCAATCCTTCATAACATTGTTCCTAAGATAGACACACACAGCTTGAGTGCCTAAGGGGATAGGCAGCATCTCTGGAGAGGAATGGGTGACTTTTCGGGTCGAGACCCTTCTTTAGCCGCCGTACTTCTGTACCTGTGATAACAAAGAACCATTGAGCCTTTGAACCATTGAACGGGTTTAGAAGGATGAGGGGACACCTCATTGAAAGGTACAGAATAGTGAAAGGCTTGGATAGAGTGGATGTGGAGAGGATGTTTCCGCTAGTGGGAGAGTCTAGGACTAGAATTCATAACCTCAGAATTAAAGGACGTTCTTGTGGGAAGGAGATGAGGAGAAATGTCTTTAGTCAGAGGGTGGTGAATCTGTGAAATTCTTTGCCACAGAAAGCTGTGGAGGCCAAGTCAGTGGATATTTTTAAGGCAGATAGATAGATTCTTGATTAGTACGGGTGTCTAGTTATGATTAGTTATGGGGAGAAGGCAGGAGAATGGGGTGATAAGGGAGAGATGGATCAGCCATGATTCTCCAGTCTGAAGAAGGGTCTCGACCGGACATTTCACCCATTCCTGCTCTCCAGAGATGCTGCCAGTCCCGCTGAGTTACTCCAGCATTTTGTGTCTATCTTCGCTTTAAACCGCCATCTGCAGTTGCTTCATACACGTCTCACTGCTCCATCTTACCAAATGGTTCTACTGAAGCATTGGATGGGAATCATCCTCTTGAGTTAATGATCCTACACGTAAGCAGCATGTGGGGGAAGACATTAACCTGACGTTGTCTCATAACAAACCCAATTCTTGATGCTAGCGTTGTGCGTGACGGTACGTGAGCAGTGAGATGACTTTCAGCAGACATTATGAATCGTACATGGCCTGTGAGAACACGAGCAGTCTGAAGAGTCCTCCACAACTGAGCTCCGCCAATAATCTTATGGATAAAGGCAACAAAATTTATCATGTTATACACCAACAACTTGCTCAGATTTAATTCCTGATGGATCTACTGCGCAAAATTTGCATTTATGCAACGTATCTCTTGATGGCGGAGAAGAAATGACCATTGCTCCTTGCAGATATTATAACGGCAGAAGTACAGGAGTTTGAACACACATACGTCCAGATTCAGGGACAGTTTCTGATGAGGGTCTCGACCCGAAACGTCACCCATTCCTTCTCTCCAGAGATGCTGCCTGTCCCGCTGAGTTACTCCAGCTTTTTGCGTCTACCCACAGTTTTCTTCCCAGCTGTTATCAGGCAACTGAACCATCCTCCTACCAGCTAGAGAGCGGTCCTGACCTCCAATCTACCACATTGGAGACCCTCTCTTTAATCGGACTCTGCTGGCTTTATCTTGCACTAAACGCTAATCCCTTTTTCCTGTATCTGTACACTGTGGACGGCTCGATTGCAATCATGTGCGGTCTGTTTGGCTGACTGGATAGCACGCAACAAAAAGCTTTTCACTGCGCCCTCCATGCACGTGTCAATAATTAATTAAATAAACTAAACACAGAATTAGAAGCAGATGTTGGCACAGGGGAAGATGTGGACGGAGGGAATAAAGCAAGTGATGGAGGTCAAGCAAGAGCCTTCGACCATGGGGATGTGGTAGACTTGCTCCTCCAAGATCCAAGATTAGTCCCCCATTCCCATTCCGAATCCGACCTCTCTGTCCTGGGCCTCCTCCATGGCCAGAGTGAGCACCACCGGAAATTGGAGGAGCAGCAACTCATATTCCGCTCGGGCAGTCTGCACCCTAGTGGCATAAACATCGAATTCCCCAATTTCCGGTAGCCCTTGCTGTCTCCTCCACTTCTCAGCTCTCCCTCAGCCCTCTGGCTCCTCCTCTTCCTTTTTCCATTCTTCTCCCCACCCTGCATCAGTCTGAAGAAGGGTTTTTGGCCCGAAACGTTGCCTATTTCCTTCGCTCCATAGATGCTGCTGCACCCGCTGAGTTTCTCCAGCACTTTTGTCCACCTTCCATGTTGGACATGTTCTTTGTTGTCCAACTAAAGGGGAGAAATTCATCTTTAGGGAATCAACTCTGAACACATGCAAGGCTACACATTGTATAGGAAGGAACTGCAGATGCTGGTTTAAACTGAAGATAGACACAAAAAGCTGGGACAGGCGACATCTCTGGAGAGAAGGAATGGGTGACGTCTTCAGATGTCGTCGTACATTGTTAATCATAACATTGAGTTCTCCCCCAAAAACAATGAGTTATAGGGTGTAAGCCTGCAGTGAACTTTAAAAGTAAATAAATTGTGCAGAATCGATGGAAGTGAAGAATGGATAGGTGAGTGGAATTAGATTAACTGAGTCACCTAGATGAGAATAGCACTAACACCAGATTAACTGCTAGTATGGCCACCATTCTGGTGGCTCTGATGAAAGTACCCCCCTCGCTTGTATCCACCTATCACTTGCATTCTGTCAGTCTGAAGAAGGGTCTCAACACGAAACGTCACCCGTTCCTCCTCTCCACAGATGCTGCCTGTCTCGCTGAGTTACTCCAGCAGTCTGTGTCTATCTTCGGTTGAGACCGGCAGCTGATGTTCCTTCCCACACAAACTCTCACCTGCAAGGCTTTGCGCTGCCCCCACCTCTCTTCCAGCAATCTCCCCACCACCACAATCAGTCAGAAGAGAGGTCTCAACCTGAAACGTCACCGGTTCATGTTCTCCAGAGATGCTGCCTAACGAGCTGAGTTTCTCCAGCACTTTGTGTCTAGCGTCAGTGTATTGACTAGTGTAGCTGGGGCATGTTGGTTGGTATGGGCAGGTTGGGCCGAAGGGCCTGTTTCCACGCTGTTTGACCCTATGACGTTAGAGGTACAGCATGGAAATAGGCCCTTCGGCCCACCAAGTCCGTGTCGACCAGCGATCACCCTCCACACTAGCACTATCCCACACACTTGGGACAATTTACAATTTTACCAAAGTCAATTTAGCTATTCCGAGCATACACTGGCCCGATCCCCACTCTCAATCTCCATTACATTGATGACTGCATCGGTGCTACCTCCTGCACCCATGTAGAACTCATGGACCTCATTAACTTCACCACCAATTTCGATCCTGCACTCAAATTCACTTGGACAATTCCTGACACTCCCCTCCCCTTTCCTGATCTCATCATCTCCATCATAGGACACAGACTATCATCTATTACAAACTCTATCTTGACTACACTTCTTCCCACCCTGCTTCCTGCAAAGACTCTATCCCCTACTCCAAATTCTTCCGTCTATGCCACATCTGCGCCCAAGATGAGGTGTTCCATACCAGGACATCTTTAGGGAATGGAGGTTCCCTTTTTCCTTCATAGATGTGGCCCTCACTCATGTCTCCTCGGTACCCCGCAGCTCCGCTCTTGCTTCCTCTCCCCCTAGTCTCAATTGGGACTATTCCTTGCTTTTCACCCCATCAGCTGTCGCATACAACACATAATCCTCCGTCATTTTCTCCACCTCCAACGGGATCCCACCACCAGCCACATCTTCCCATCTCCACCCCTTTCCGCCTTCTGCAGAGACCGTTCCCTCCGCATCTCCCTGGTTAACTCATCCCTTCGCACCCAACAACCCCATCCCCAGGTACCTTCCCCTGCAACCGCAGAAGAAGCAACACCTGTCCCTATCCCTCCTCCCTCGACTCAAGGAATCAAGGGATATGGGGGAAAAAGCAAGAGCAGGGTACTTATTTTGGATGATCAGCCATGATCATGTTGAATGGCGGTGCTGGATTAAAGGGCCGAATGGTCCAGGGACCCCGACTGTCCTTTCAGGTTAGGCAGAGGTTCACTTGCACCTCCTCCAACCTCATCTACTGGACCCATTGTTCAAGATGTGGACTCTTATCCATTGGCAGACTGGGCGATCGTTTTGCTGAACACCTTCGTGCAATCCACCTGGACCTACCTGATCTCCCAGTGGCCAAACACTTTCATTCTCCTTCCCATTCCCACACTGACCTTTCCGTCCTAGACCTCCTCCATTGTCAGAGTGAGGCTAAACGCAAATTGGAGGAACAGCATCTCATATTTTCCTTGGGCAGCTTACAGCCCAGTGGTATGAAAATTGATTGTTCTAACTTCAACCCCTGCATTCTCTGTCTCTCTCTCTCTATCACCTCCCCCACCCAAGTCGCACCAGCTTCTTGTTCTCACCTAGCAAACAGCTAGCAATAACCTGTTTCCTTTAACATCATTCCTTTTTTGCATATCTTTCATTTATTTGTTCTTTATCTCTCTACATCACCGTCTATATCCCTCCTTTCCTTTTCCCCCGACTCTCAGTCTGAAGAAGGGCTCGACCCGAAATGTCACCCGTTCCATCTCTCCAGAGATGCTGCCTGTCCCGCTGAGTTACTCCAGCATTTTATGTCTGTCAACTTACAAACCTGTACATCTTTGGAGTGCAAGAGGAAACCGAAGCACCGGGAGAAAACCCACGCGGTCGCTGGGAGAACGTGCAAACTCCACACAGACAGCACCCATAGTCAGGATGGAGCCTGCGTGTCTGGCGCCAAGAGGCAGCAACTCTACCGCTGCGTCACCAACCCTGCCGCCACCAACCCTTATTGCCTCAATCTCCTTTCCCGTTGCTTCTTCAAAGGTTCCTCTGAGGTTGGTCGACCACAATCTACCCCTGAGAAATTATGCCTTAACGATGCAGATTAGCTCACACCTCTCCAAGAGTTTTAATTTCATCCCATATTACACACTCTCGTGCTTTATGAACCACTCAGATGACTGACTGCTTTATAATTCCCGTGTTATCACTGACTCCCAGCTCCTTTGGCACAGTTTCTATTCAGAGAACGATGTACGAGTCAGGTTTTGTACGGGTTTTGGGATATCAGTGATCAGTTCTGTTCAGTTGAGTTTCGTTGAGAGGTACCGAGCAGAAACAGGCCCTTCGGCCCACCGGGTCCGTGCCGACCAGCAATCACCCCGTACGCTAGCACTATCCTACACTCCAGGGATCATTTACAATTAACAGAAGCCAATTAACCTGCAAACTTGTTCGGCATTGGAGTGTGGGAGGAAACTGGAGCACCCGGAGATAACCCACGCCGTCACAGGGAGTGCGTGCAAACTCCGTACAGACAGCACCCGTGGTCAGGATTGAACTCAGACCTCTGATGCTGTGAGGCAGCAACTCTACCACTGTGCCACCGTGCGGCCCAGTTCATCGGTTACCCTGTCCAACGCTAACTTGAATCGGGCAGCTTAGAGGTAACCGTTGCGTAGGTCTACTCCATATGCATACACATGTGCACACATGCAACAAACAAACTGGCGAAGCGGTAGAGTTGCTGCCTTACAGCGCCAAGAGACCTGGGTTCGATCCTGACTATGGGTGCCATCTGTATAGAGTTTGTACGTTCTCCCCGTGACCTCGTGGGTTTTCTCCGGGTGCTCCGGTTTCCTCCCACACTCCCAAAGACATACAGGTTTAATATTTTAATTTGATAACTTTCTTTGTAAAATGCCAATATAGGCATTCTCTGATCGTGTTACAACTTTGTATTTGTTTGTTCTGAATAAAAGCATTTTGTAAAAAAAAAAAAGAAGACATACAGGTTTGTAGCTGAAGTAGATTCTGTGACATGCCCCTAGTGTGTAGGGTAACCTACCAGTTCCAATGACTCCCTACTGAACCATTCCTGCACATGCTTCAATGCTTGTGTATTCTGCTTATCATTTTAGTATTAGTTTTAGGGACACAGCATGGAAACAGGCCGTTTTGCCCACCGAGCCAACGCCGACCAGCGATCACCCCATACACTAGCACCATCCTACACACTAGGGACAATTTACAATTTTACCAAAGCTAATTAACCAACAAACCTGTACCTCATTTGAATGTGGGAGGAAACCAGAGCACCCAGACGAAACCCACGCAGGTCACAGGGAGAACGTACAAACTCCGTACCAGTAGCACCGGTAGTCAGGATCGAACCCGGGTCTCTGCCTATGTAAGCTGCCACCATTCTGCCGCTTTTTTCACACAGAGAGTGGTGGGTCTCTGGAATTCTCTGCCACAGAGGGTAGTTGAGGCCAGTTCATTGGATATATTTAAGAGGGAGTTAGATGTGGCCATTGTGGCTAAGGGGATCAGAGGGTATGGAGAGAAGGCAGGTACGGGATACTGAGTTGGATGATCAGCCATGATCATATTGAATGGCGGTGCAGGCTCGAAGGGCCGAATGGCCTACTCCTGCACCTAATTTCTATGTTTCTATGTTTCTATGTAAGGCAGCAACTCTACCGCTGCGCCACCGTGCTGAGGTGCTTTCTTTTTAATGCACCACCACAACGGATATTTTTAAGGCAGAGATAGACAGATCTTTCATTAGTACGGGTGTTAGGGCTCATGGGGAGAAGGCAGGAGAATGGGGCTGAGAGGGAGAGATAGACGAGATCAGCCATGATTGAATGGGAGAGTAGACTTGATGGGTTGAATGGTCCAATTCTGCTCCGATCATTAATGAACATGAACGATTCCATCATTGAAATCTCACTTTGAAAAATCTTCCGAAGTAAATGTTGCGACTCTTAATGGCAGGAATAATTAATGCCAATTTAAACTAACTGAGGAGAGCAGCAAGCACGAAGGGTGATTGCTCACTGCAGTCACCAAAGAGGTCAGCTTATCCAGCCTCATACACTGAGGACATCTGCTAGGCCTATTGATTTAATACACTTCATTGGAAGATTTGGCTAATTGAACCTGCTTAATATGACTTTTGATATACAATGAAGTTCTGAATGTTGTCCGCCTGATCTCTGAAGTGTAATTTATTGCTCCTTAATTGCGAATACATTTAAGGCTTGGGTGAAGAGTGCCTCTTCAGGATTCAACCATCACCATGATGAAATTAAGCTTTGAATTCATACAAGGGCATTGGGATATCAGGAGACAGGCCCGTAGAAAGCTTTGAAAACAAATCTTCAATATTGCACTTGTGATTAAGTTTTCAGGTTAAGTATTCAGTATTAGCTGGACACAAAGTGCTGGAGTAACTCATAGAAACATAGAAAATAGGTGCAGGAGGAGGCCATTCAGCCCTTCGAGCCAGCACCACCATTCAATGTGATCATGGCTGATCGTCCCCTATCAATAACCCATGCCTGCCTTCTCCCCATATCCCTTGACTCCACCAGCCCCTAGAGCTCTATCTAACTCTCTTAAATCCATCCAGTGACTTGGCCTCCACTGCCCTCTGTGGCAGGGAATTCCATAAATTCACAACTCTCTGGGTGAAAACGTTTTTTCTCACCTCAGTCTTAAATGACCTCCCCTTTATTCTAAGAGTGTGGCCCCTGGTTCTGGACTCGCCCCACATTGGGAACATGTTTCCTGCATCTAGCTTGTCCAGTCCTTTTATAATTTTATATGCTTCCAAAATAACTCAGTATATCGGTGGTGTTTTGTGTCAGGACCCTTCTTCTGTGTAAGTTGCGTTAGTTGCTCTTTGCTATTGAGGCTAAAGGCTGTTTAGTTTAACTCAGCGGGTCAGGCCGTATCTCCGGAGAAAAGGAAGAGGTGACGTTTCGGGTCAAGACCCTTCTTCAGTGCCAGAATAGTGCCCAATATCCCACTGTGGTTGTCTGAAGAAGGGTCTCAACCGGAAACTTCACCTATTTCTTTTCTCCAGAGATGCTGCCTGACCCGTTGAGTTACTCCAGCTTTTTGTGTCTATCTTCAGTGTAATCCAGTGTCTGCAGAACCTTCCTACACATCGTTTAGTTTATTGTCTCATGTACCGAGGTACATGTAAATATTTTTGTTGCATGCTATCCAATCAGCGGAAAGACTATACATGATTACAAACATAGAAATTAGGTGCAGGAGTAGGCCATTCGGCCCTTCGAGCCTGCACCGCCATTCAATATGATCATGGCTGATCATCCAACTCAGTATCCCGTACTTGCCTTCTCTCCATATCCTCTGATCCCCTTAGCCACAAAGGCCAAATCTAACTCCCTCTTAAATATAGCCAATGAACTGGCCTCAACTACCCTCTGTCGCAGAGAGTTACAGAGACCCACTACTCTCTGTGTGAAAAAAGTCCTTCTCATCTTGGTCCTAAAGGATTTCCCCCTGAATCCTTAAGCTGTGACCCCTTGTCCTGGACCTCCCCAACAATCCTCCTGCATCTAGCCTGTCCAACCCCTTAAGAATTTTGTAAGTTTCTATAAGATTCCCTCTCAATCTCCTAAACTCTAGAGAGTATAAACCGAGTCTATCCAGTCTTTCTTCATAAGACAGTCCTGACATCCCAGGAATCAGTCTGGTGAACCTTCTCTGCACTCCCTCTATGGCAATGATGTCCTTCCTCAGATTTGGAGACCAGAACTGTACGCAATACTCTAGGTGTGGTCTCACCAAGACCCGGGTGTGGTCTCACCAATTCAATATGATCATTCCTGATCATCCAAAATAAGTACCCTGCTCTTGTTTTTTCCCCCATATCCCTTGATTCCTTTAGACCTAAGAGTGCTATCTTAGCTAATCGAGCCGTCCACAGTGTACATTTACAAGATAAAGGGAATAACTTTTAGTGCAAGTCCAATTAAGGATAATCTGCAATTATGTCGATAGTATCTAAGGACCTCTCTCCAGTTGGTGATAGGATGGTTCAGTTGCCCGATAACATCAGGGAAGAAACCATCTTTTAATTCTCCGTACCATGTCTACCCATCAGTTTTCTCTGGATTCAAACGCTCACCTCCATACAGTATTGTCAATTAAACTACCAAATTGACAATAACCAATTAAGGTCCCAACCCAGTATCTCCTTGGGATGTGGGAGGAAATTGGAGCATTTAAAACAACACAGCCACAGGAAGAACCTGCAGACTCCACCAAGAAAGCCCTGGAGGCCAGGCTACATAGCTGGGCCTGTGACCTACCCTGCCACTCCCACTGAGATTGTTTTCTCCAGAGCGTCGGAGGCTGAGGGGAAACCTGATTATAAAATATATTAAATTATCAGGAATAGATGGAGGGGAAATAGGTGTAAGGCGAGAGGGCCAAAGTTTAAAGGAGATGTGCGGGGCAGGTTTTGTACACAGAGGGTGGTGAATTTCTGAAATATGATTGAGTATAGGAGCAGGGAGGTTCTACTGCAGTTGTACAGGGTCTTGGTGAGACCACACCTGGAGTATTGCGTACAGTTTTGGTCTCCTAATCTGAGGAAAGACATTCTTGCCATAGAGGGGGTACAGGGAAGATTCACCAGACTGATTCCTGTAATGTCAGGACTTTCATATGAAGAAAGACGGGATAGACTTGGCTTGTACTCGCTAGAATTTAGAAGAATGAGGGGCGAACTTATAGAAACTTACAAAATTCTTAAGGGATTGGACAGGCTAGATGCAGGAAGATTGTTCCCGATGTTGGGGAAGTCCAAGACAAGGGGTCACAGTTTAAGGATAAGGGGGAATTCTTTTAGGACCGAGATGAGGAAAACATTTATCACTGAGTGGTGAATCTCTGGAATTCTCTGCCACAGAAGGTAGTTGAGGCCAGTTCATTGGCTATATTTAAGAGGGAGTTAGATGTGGCCCTTGTGGCTAGAGGGATCAGGGGATATGGAGAGAAGACAGGTACAGGATACTGAGTTAGATGATCAGCCATGATCATATTGAATGGTGGTGCTGGCTCGAAGGGTCGAATGGCCTATTCCTGCACCTATTTTCTATGTTTGTATGCTGCCAGGGGTGGTGGTGGAGGCAGATACGAGAGTGGCGTTTACGAGGCTTTTAGATAGACGCATGGATATGCAGAGAATGGAGGGATATGGATCATATGCAGGCAGATGAGATTAGTTTATCCTGGCATCATGTTTGGCAGTAGGGTCGCCAACGTTCTCACTCCCAAATAAGGGACAAAAGGTCAAAATACAGGACACATTCCCGATGGCAATTTGTTGACCGACTCGGCCGTGGCTGGGTGAATGATGAGTTGGCCCGGGTGCTGGACTGCACACAAAGCCCAGCCGGCGGGCCAGCTGAGGAGTTTTGGACCGGGCCGCGTGATGTCGTGCGCAAAGTTCGGCACCCCGTCCAACTCATGAACCGATGATCGGCCATGAGAAGGAAGGGTGGTGGTGCCGGCGGTAAGAGAAGGTTCGTAGGTCGGACAGCTGGCCGGGCTGCCGACCGACGGGGCCACGGGCGAGGCACTGCTGCACCACTCCATGGGCTGCACTACGTCGGGATGGGTGAGGCGGGGCCGGACGCAGTGGGACAAGGGCAGTCCCATATGGGGCAAAGCAATTTAGCCCAATTTACGTGATGTCCCGGCTAATAGGGAACAGTTGGTAACCTTATTGGACACAGAAATTGTGAGCTGAAAGAACTATTCCTCTCTGTTAGATTTTTGTGCATTTCTACCAGAAGGGCTCATGTTCAGAAATAGTTGTTTAAGAACTCCATCTTAGATAGTCATACAGCATGGAAGCAGGCCCTTCGGCCCAACTTGCCTATGCTGGCCAAGATGCACCATCCATACAAGTCCCAACTGCCATACTTGGCCCCTATCCCTCTAAGCCTTTCCTATCCATGTAGATTCAAGATTCAACAAGAGTTTATTGTCGTGTGTCCCTGATAGGACAATGAAAGTCTTGCTTTGCTTCAGCACAACAGAACATTACTACTGCAGTGGGTTACACAAAAAGCTGGAGAAACTCAGCGGGTGCAGCAGCATCTAAGGAGCGAAGGAGATAGGCGACGTTTCGGGTCGAGACCCTTCTTCAGACCCTTCTTCTTGAGTCTGAAGAAGGGTCTCGACCCGAAACGTCGCCTATCTCCTTCGCTCCTTAGATGCTGCTGCACCCGCTGAGTTTCTCCAGCTTTTTGTGTAACCCTCGATTCTCCAGCATCTGCAGTTCCTTCTTTAACATTACTACTGCAGTCTTTGTTCAAAAATTCCGCACGGCAACGGCTTGTCGGCTCGCAGTCGCCTCGACGCATTACACACCGTCTCGACGTCGTGCCTCCGTGACCCTCTCTGTACGTGCCTCCGTGACCCTCTCTGTGTGTGCCTCTGTGGCCCTCTGTGTGTGTGCCTCTGTGCCCCTCTCTGTGTGCCCCTCTCTGCCCTGGCGAACTTACATTAGACTTCGCTCCAAGTTCGCCTCACTTTGCGCCGCGTTGCGCCACTCACCCGACCTCCGCGCGGCCCTCGCTGCCGGTTTGGTCGCGCTTGCCGCATGCAGGCGCATGCTGTTGGGAACGGCCCTGTGCAGGGATCACCCGACCTCCGTGCGGCCCCCCGCTTCTAGTTTGATCGCGCTCATCGCATGGAGTCGGATGCTGGTGGGACAGGCCCTTTAGGCAGGAACTCTACCGCTGCGCCACCGTGCCGCCCTATTTGGATTTTGCTTTATAAAGATTGACAGCCAACTGTAATAAAATGTTAAACATTCTTCATTAACTGCAAACCTCTTTGTAACATCCTGAGACCATGAAGATCATTGCAAACTTAAATGCTATTAATATTTTGTGCAGATTTGACAGAAACACTGGGATACCAAGATCTTGTGCTGTGGTGTTGCAAGATGTGGCTATTAACTAAAGTGGAACTTGCATTTCATTATTTTCCTTGCCTTTCCCCCTTAGGCAAGGAATAATTTAAAAGCAAACAAAATTGATCTTATCGAAGTTCCTTTTCATAAAATCATTTATTTACAGTCGATGATGCCCTCTGTACAGAAACAGAGAAAGTTGGCATTGTGGGGCAGCCAGTGATTTGCAAAGCAAATAGAATCTTTATTACCAAGAGGATGGAGTATAAAATGGAAGTGATGCTGCAAATATGTGGTTCACTGATGAGACCACACCTGGAATAGCATGTACTGTTTGCTCTCCCCGATTAGAACGGGGTAAGATTGCATTTGGCAAAGTTCACATAAGGCTCACAACAATTGAAGAGGTTGCATAAGAGAGCCTTGTGCAGGGTCATAGGAGTGATAGAGTCCAAAGGTCATAAGGAATAAGAGTAGAATTAGGCCATTCGGCCCATCAAGTCTACTCCGCCATTCAATCATGGCTGATCTATCTCTCCCTCCTAACACCATTCTCCTGCCTTCTCCCCATAACGCCTGACACCCTCAAGAATCTATCCATCTCTGACTTTAAAAAATCCACTTACTTGGCCTCCACAGCCTTCTGTGGCAAAACTTTCTACAGATTCGCCACCCTCTGATTAAATAAATTTCTCCTCATCTCCTCATCTCCTCATCTCATACAGTGATACAGTGTAGAAACAGGCCCTTCGGCCCAACTTGCCCACGCCGCCCAACATGCCCCATCTACTCTAGTCCCACCTTCCTGCGTTTGGCCCATATCCCTCCAAACCTGTCCTATACATCTACCTGGTCTTAAATGTTGCGATAGTACCTGCCTCAACTATTGCCTCTGGCACTTGTTCCATACACCCACTACCCCTCAAGTTCCTATTAAGTCTTTCCCCCTTCACCTTAAACCACTATTGATTCCCCTACTCTGGGCAAAAGACTGTGCGTCTACCTGACCTATCCCTCTCATGTTTTATACACCTCTATAAGATTGGCCCTCATTCTCCTGAGCTCCAAAGAATCGACCCAGCCTACTCAACCTCTCCCTATAGCTCAGGCCCTCAAGGCCTGGCAACATCCTTGTAAATCTTCTCTGTACCCTTTCCGACTTGACAACATCTTTCCTATAAGATGGTGACCACACTGAACACAAAAAGTAAGTAAGTTTATTGGCCAAATATTCACATACAAGGAATTTGCCTTGGTGCTCCGCCCACAACTAACAACATGACATACAGCGACTCATAAAACACAAAACATTAATAACAATAAAACATTAATGATAAAACACCATGTGAACCAACAAAACACCAGATCAAAGGGAGGCTACTGTGAAGGTAGACAAAAATGCTGGAGAGACTCAGTGGTTGAGGCAGCATCTATGGAGCAAGGTGACGTTTGGTCGGAGCGAGGAGGAGAACAATACTGTGAATGTGGCTTCACCGATGTTTTAGATAACTGCAACACAGCCCCATAGCAGAAGCATCCACGTCGCGGGGCTGGAAATTGGAAGTATCCGGAGCTAATTCTGCTACCACCGTCATATATTGTAACAAGTGATGGCTCCCACCGATTGTCACCGGGAGCTTGCGTCCTTTTCAGGACAGACGATGACAGCGAGGTCAACATTTGTAACAAGATGGACTCTCAAGAAGAAGACTGCAACACGACCTCCCGACTTCATACTCGATACTCCGACTGATCACATTGAAATTTTTTTTTTTAAACAAGCGTGCTTAACATTGAGTAAAAAGCAGAGCAGATGTTTCTACTTAAAGGGGAAGCTAGAGGACCAAGACATAGTTTCAGAATAAGGGGTTGCATTTTTAAGACGGAAATGAGAGGGAACTTTTGAAACTCTCAGAAGGCAATAAATCTTAGGGATTCTCTCCTAGGAGTTGTGTAGGATGAATCTGCACCATTGAATATTTTCCAGGTAGATATAGAGAGATTTTTAATACACAGGGCAGCTGAGAATAATATGGAATAGTCATAGTCATAGGGTCATACTGCAAGGAAACAGGCCCTTTGGCCCAACTTGTCGATGCTGACCAAGATGCCCCATCACCACTAGTCCCATCTGACCATGTTTGGCCCATATCCCTCTAAACCTTTCGTATCCATGTACCTGTCCAAATGTCTTTTACACCAATAGCATCTTCCTCAACTTCCTCCTTTTGCAGCTCGTTCTATACACCCACCGCCAGTCACCCAGGCTATTAGTTGAGGCAATTCAATGGAGAGAAAAATAAGCCCCGCACACTAGCACTATCGTACACACCTGGGACAATTTACAATCTTTACCGAAGCCAATTAACTTTCGAACCTGTACGTCTTTGGATTGCGAGCGGAAACTGGAGCACACGTCGCAAACGTACTTGGGAGAACGTACAAACCCCCAACAGACAGCACCCGTAGGATCGGATCGGATGCGGGTCTCTGGCACTGTAAGGCAGCAACTCTACCTCTGTATTGGCTTCTGCAAATTCTAAAATGCCCCTTCGTGCTAGTGTGCGGGGCTGGTCGCTGGTCGGCGCACGGACTGGATGGGCCGAAGGGCCCGTTTCCACGCTGTGTGTCCCTGAAGGCTGAAGGGGACGTGTGCGCGGAAGGAACTGGGAAGGAAAGAGTTAAATGCGTTGAATGTGAACTTTCCCCACTTCTGTTTGCTGTGATTGACAACCGCTATTATGATTTGCAGAACCTACGGAACAGAAATGGTGAAGAAGTGCTCCATGCTGTGAAAGGGGGAGTTTATTAATCTATTCTTTAGTTGGTAGGCATGTCATGGGTTCCAAGAATAGTAATGAAGATTAAAAAGAACATCATTCATTAAACAGTATGCAAACAACTGTTGTGATTAAAGAGCCTATATCCATTCCGTCGGCAATCATTTTAACCTGTCAGAATGTAGATGAGTACAAAATAGTCTCATCAGACTGTCTTCAAATACTTGGGTTTTCTCAATGAGAATGGCTTTTCCCTGCATGTTTTTCCTTTCTCCACTTAAACGGTTACAGGGTCTGACAAATAGTTGCCGCTAATTGTCTTACCCTGCGTTCATCTATTTATGGGTACATTTACTTCAGATTATGAAGGATACAGGGAGGTGATCCAATTTTGCAGGGAACACAGATGTTTGCTGCTTTCCTGAGGTCAGTGGGCCTGGAACTGCGTTATCGCTGAAAGAGGCCACCTCCTCTTAGAGCAGATGCGGCAATGTACGAAGGTTCGTTGATATTTGCTCGATCATCTTTGGTTTGGGTGGAACTGCAAAATTGGTGGCGCAGCGGTAGAGTTACTGCACCTGGGTTCCATCCTGACTACGAGTGCTGTCTGCACGGAGTTTGCACGTGCTCCTTGTGACCGCGTGGGTTTCCTCCTGGTGCTCCGGCTTCCGCCCACACTCCAAGGCGTGCAGGTTGGTAGGTAAATTGGCTTCTGTAAATTATCACTAGTGCCAGTGTGCGGGTGATCGCTGGTCAGCACGGACTCGGTGGGCCGAAAGGCCTGTTTCTGCACTGTATCTCTCAATGCTAAAGCCCAAAGCAACACATAAGGTAGAACTAGTGTATGGGTGATCGCTGGTCGGCATGGACCCAGTGGGCCGAAGGGCCTGCTTCCATGCTCTATCTCTAACATTAAAACGTTCTCATATATTAGAATCTTACAAGGTTAATTCCAGGGATGGCGGGACTGTCATACGCTGAGAAAATGGAGCAGCTGGGCTTGTACATTCTGGAGTTTAGAAGGATGAGAGGGGATCTCATTGAAACATATTAGATTGTTAAGGGCTTGGACACGCTAGAGGCAGGAAACATGTTCCCGATGTTGGGGGAGTCCAGAACCAGGGGCCACAGTTTAAGAATAAGGAGTAAGCCATTTAGAACGGAGACAAGGAAACACGATTTCTCACAGAGAGTGGTGAGTCTGTGGAATTCTCTGCCTCAGAGGGCGGTGGAGGCGGGTTCTCTGGATACTTTAAAGAGAGAGCTAGATAGGGCTCTTAAAGATAGCGGAGTCAGGGGATATGGGGAGAAACGGGGTACTGATTGGGGATGATCAGCCATGATCACATTGAATGGTGGTGCTGGCTCGAAGGGCCAAATGGCCTACTCCTGCACCTATTGTCTATTGTCTATTGTCTAATCTGAAGTGGCAATGTTCACAGTAGGGCATCTATGAAAGACCAAATCATCGACACAGTGAAGTCTGGAGTTGGGGGGCATCTTTGACGTGAGAGAACAACTGAATGAAGGCAACTGGACATAATGACGGAGCCTACGATAGTGGATGTCATGACTGTTTATCATTGCATAAATGGTCGTGAGGTTCATTGAATATACTGCACAATATGTAGCCCAGTTGACCTGTATTGATGAGTCCATGATGTAGTCGAAGTTGGACCGACAGGTTGTTTTCTCTGGACTGTCGGAGGTTGAGGGAAGAGCTCTTTGAAGTCCATATTACTATGAGAGATATTGATAGGGTAGACAGTCAGAACCTTTTTCCTGGCAGATATGATAGTGATATTTAAGAGGCTTTTACATAGACACAAACATAAACAATATGGATGAATATGGACAATATGGAAGCAGATAAGTCTTTGTCTTGGCATCAGACAATGACAAAAACATTGTGGCCAAAGGACCTGTTCCTGTTCTGTACTGTTATATGTTATATATAAAGACAATAGATAACAGACAATAGGTGCAGGAAGATTCCATTCGGCCCTTCGAGCCAGCACCGCCATTCAATGTGATCAAGGCTGATCATTCACAATCAGTACCCCGTTCCTGCCTTTTCCCCATATCCCCTGACTCCGCCATCTTTAAGAGCTCTATCTAACTCTCTCTTGAAAGCCTCCAAAGAATTCCAAACCATTCTTCGGTCACCCTCGACGGAGAGGCGACATTTTCCTTGTCGCTTCTCTACCACCCCTCTCACGGCCTAACAGCTTGGATTGGAACAGCCTTTCCTGGAGTCGGGCCCGGAGCTTCAGCAGCGGGGGCAGCGTGGCCTTCTTGCATCGCGAAGCAGGTGAACCCTCGCCAGGGGTCTCCAGAAGAGGAGTGCTCCAATCACTGGCCCGCGGACTACGGCATCTGCGGAGCTTCTAGCCGCGGGCGGGGCGTGGAATTACCATCCGGAGCCTGGGATCCCTCGCCGGGGACCCCCGGAGAAGAGCTCCGACCGCCGGCGTGCGGCCTACAACATCCTGAAGCCGCGGTCTCTGGTAGGAACGTGTCGAGTCGGGACCTCCAGACCGCGGAGTGTGTTCGACCGTTCATAGCTCAGACCACGGGTGAACAAGGGTGAAGGACTGGTTGAACTTTGTGCTTTCCACCACAGTGAAGAATGCTGGGGTGGATGTTTGTGTTAAATCTTATTGTGTATTGTGCGTTCTTTTCAAGTGTATCGCTGCTGGCAAATTCATTTCACTGCACCTTCGGGTGTATGTGACGAATAAAATTAACTTTGACTTTGACTTACAAACTCTGTAAGGACAGCACCCGTAGTCAGGATCCGAGCCTCTAGCACTGTAAAGGGCCTGTCCCACCAGCATGCAACTCCATGCGATGAGCGCGACCTAACGTGGTCGCTTGAGCCGTCCGGCGTCGCGGGGCCGGTCCCACTTCAATCGCCGGAGCCGTGCGGAATTGTGCGGAGTTCGTCCCGACATCGCGCGGGGCTCCGAAAAAATGACCATGTTCAAAAATTCCATGCGGCAACGGCTTGTCGGCTCGCAGTCGTCTCGACACATTACGCACCGCCTCGACGTTGTGCCTCTGTGACTCTCTCTGTAGGCGCCTCCGTGACCCTCTATGTATGTGGCTCCATGGCCCTCTCTGTGTGTGCCTCTGTGCCCCTCTCTGTGTGCCCCTCTCTGTCCTGGTGAACTTACCTTTAAGACTTCGCTCCAAGTTCGCCTCACTTTGCGCCGTGTTGCGCCACTCACCCGACCTCCGCGCGGCCCCTGCTGCCGGTTTGGTCGCGTTCATCGCATGGAATCGCATGCTGGTGAGAACGGTCCTTAAGGCAGGAACTCTACCGCTGCCACTGTGACGCCATTTTAATCAAAGAAAGACTTAGGCTTTTGTAACATCTTACACAACTTCAGGATGTCCCAATGTTTTTACAATCAATTAAGTATTTTAAAGGTCAAAATGTGGGAAAAGCAACTGCAAACTAGTTGTTGGCAAGACTCCAGAATATGTCACCTCTCATCACCGTGGGCTTGTCAAACCAACATCAACTTTTATTTTAACTATAACTGAAGAAGAATCTCGACCCAAAACGTCACCCATTCCTTCTCTCCAGAGCTGCTGCCTGTCCCGCTGAGTTACTCCAGCAATTTGTGTCTACCTTCGATTCCTACACGTCCCCTGGGCTGCGGTTGAAGGAGTAAGATAACAAATACTTTCCGTAAAGATGCAATAGAGGTGTAAATACATGGTGGTTATACCCCTGTCCCACGGTACGAGTTCATTCCAAGCGCTCTCCCGAGTTTAAATAAAATCAAACTCGTGGTAAGCACGGAGAATGAACGTAGCGGGTACGTCGGAGCTCGGGGACGTCTTGTAGCGGCTCGTAACGCCAACGGCAGGTACTCGGGAAGACTCGCTAACGGCAGGTAAGCACGGGAAGACTCGTGAAGATTTTTCAACACGTTGAAAAATGTCCACGAGAGCCCCGAGTACCGACGAGCGGCCATTCCCAGTAAATCTCCGAGTTCGAATTAGGGCAAACTCGGGAGAGAGAGCTTTTGGAATGAACTCGTACCGTGGGACAGGGGTTTAACTACTTCACCTTGCGTTTCATTGACTCCAGCAGAAGTCTTTTTTTTTCATGCTCGTTTTTCATTAATGGTCCCAGCACGGTGGCGCGGCGGTAGAGTTGCTGAGACCTGGGTTTGATCCTGGCTACGAGTGTTGTCTGCGCGGAGTTTGCACGTTATCCCTGTGACTGCCTGGGTTCTCTCCAGTTGCTCCGGTTTCCTCCCACACTCCGAGGATGTACAGGTTTGTAGGTTAATTGGCTTTGGAAAAATTGTAAATTGTCCCTAGTGTGTGTGGGATAGTGCTCGTGTATGGGGGGTGCTGGTCGGCGTGGACCTGGTGGGCCGAAGGGCCTGTTTGCGCGCTGTATCTCTGAAATCTAAAGTAAACTCCAAAGACCTACCAGCCCATGAATGGAGACTTTTTTCCTCATTTCTGTTTTAATGGCCAACCTTAATTCCGAGATGGGACATGGTTCTGGACAGTTCAGGACAACCCTCCCTTCATCTAATCACCCAAGCACGATAATGTTCTACAACATTGCTTCTCATCGTTCAGCTCGGTAGAGAATACACACCCCAGTCTGCTCAATCCCTTTGCACATATCAAAGACTCACCATCCAGAGAATCTGTGTGGTGAACCTCCACCAGTTCTTCCTCGAGTAAAGAGCAAAGCATGCTTCTCCAATCAATATGCTCGAGTACCTCATTGACAATAACTTCAGGCGGTCCATTATAATTCATGTCATGTTGGTGGGCTTGTCATGGACAACACAGTATTAGGGAACTCGGCAATCTCATCGCAAATAAATGATCCAGCGATATTTGTGACTGGCACCAAGATGCCCTTGGAGTTCTATGTTCAGTTCTGATCGAAACATATAAAATTATAAAAGGACTGGGCAAGCTAGATGCAGGAAAAAGGTTCCCAATGTTGGGCGAGTCCAGAACCAGGGGCCACACAGTCTTCGAATAAAGGGGAGGCCATTTAAGACTGAGGTGAGAAAACATCTTTTCACCCAGAGAGTTGTGAATTTGTGGAATTCCCTGCCACAGAGGGCAGTGGAGGCCAAGTCACTGGATGGATTTAAGAGAGAGTTAGATAGAGCTCTAGGGGCTAGTGGAATCAAGGGATATGGGGAGAAGGCAGGCACGGGTTATTGATTGGGGACAATCAGCCATGATCACAATGAATGGCGGTGCTGGCTCGTAGGGCCGAATGGCCTCCTCCTGCACCTATTTTCTATGTATATGTCTATGGTGGCCCAGCCCTGGAAAAGATGTCATTAAATTGGAAAGCAGATTTACCAGGATGTCAGCTAGACTTGCGGGCTTGAGCTGAGGCAGACGCTGGACTTACTGCTTTGACCACCTCTGAGCAAAGAAATTCCTCCTCATCTCCATCCTAAAGGAACGTCCTTTAATTCTGAGGCTCTGACCTCTGGTCCGAGACTCTCCCTCTCCACATCCACAGCCAGTCTGAGGATGAACCATGTGGATCAGGCTAATCTTATCTCAATCATGGTTCATCGTATGACTCATTATTAAGCCACTCTGCAACACAAATAACGTTTTAATTTGTCTCTTGGCTTCTAAAATAGAGAAGGAAGACATTAAGCGATACCTCCTCATTCTCACTGCTGTAATGCCTGCCGGAAACTATGCATCTAATTTTAACACCAATTGCTGGTCGAAACTGGATGGCATGGAAGTTAAAACTGAAACTTCAAACTTAAAAGGATTGCATAGATGCGCATCTGGTAGAGCTGTTGCCTCACATAGACCCCAGTTCAATCCTGACCTCGGGTGCGGAGTTTGCACGTTCTCCCCGTTTCCTCCGGGTGCTCCGGTTTCCCCACCATCCCAAAGACGTGCGGGTTTGTCGGTTAATTGTCCTCTATAAATTGACCCCTAGTGTGGCGGGAGTGGTTGAGTACATGGGATGATATATATATTGCGTAAAAAGGGCGATCGATGGTCGGCACGGACTCGGTGGGCCGAAGGGCCTGCTTCCATTCTGCACTTTTCAATCATTTGCCCAGTTATTACAGAGAGCGGTAAATGGTTAAATATGTGGGTGTGGAACTGTCACATACAAGATGGATCAAGCTGTACGTTCTCCCAGTGTCCGCCTGGCTTTTTTCTCCGGGTGCTCCGGTTTCCTCCCACATCCCAAAGACATGCAGGTTTGTCGGTCAATTAGTTTCTGTACAAAAAAATAGCCTTGGTGTGTAGGGTAGAACGAGTGTGAGCCGGTGGTCGCAGGCCGGCACGGACTCAGTGGGCCGAAGGGCCTGCTTCCACGCTGT
>OY740818.1:7890788-7965788 GCA_963514005.1 Raja brachyura
AACTTATGCCCCTTGTCCCACTTAGGAAACCTGAACGGAAACCTCTGGAGACTTTGCGCCCCACCCAAGGTTTCCGTGCGGTTCCCGGAGGTTTTTGTCAGTCTCTCTAATGGTCGAAAGTGGTTTCCGTTTTAAAAATCGGTAATTTTTTTAATCGAAGCCGGTTGCGATGCTAGTTGAAGGTGGTTGCCGGAGGACGAAAACCTCCGGGAACCGCACGGAAACCTTGGGTGGGGCGCAAAGTATCCAGAGGTTTCCGTTCAGGTTTCCTAAGTGGGACAGGGGCATTAGTGTCTAATCTATTGCATGTGGTAAGGAAGATAGGTATAAACTTATTTGGGCATGAGACAAAATTTTATTTTGCCACCGAGAATCATCGCATCGGATCTTAATGTGTGAGAAGGAACTGCAGACGCTGGTTTGCTGCAAAATAGACACAAAACTCGGGAGTAACTCAGCAGGTCAGGCAGCATCGCAATAGACAATAGACAATAGGAGTAGTCCATTTGGCTCTTCGAGCCAGCACCACCATTCAATGTGGTCATGGCTGATCATCCCCAATCAGTACCCCGTTCCTGCCTTTTCCCCATATCCCCTGACTCCCCTGAATCCTATCTAGCTCTCTCTTGAAAGCATCCAGAGAACCTGCCTCCACCGCCCTCTGAGGCAGAGAATTCCACAGATTCACCACTCTCTGTGAGAAAAAGTGTTTCCTCGTCTCCGTTCTAAATGGCTTACCACTTATTCTTAAACTGTGGTCCCTGGTTCTGGACTCCCCCAACATCAGGAACATGTTTCCTGCCTCTAGCGTGCCCAAACCCTTAACAATCTTATATGTTTCAACCATTGACAATTTGATATGTTTCTGAAAAAGTGAATAGGTGACGTTTTGGGTTAGTTTTGTTTTGTTCAGTTTTAAGATACCATGCAGAGACAGACCCTTCGGCCCACCGAGTCCGTACCGACCAGCAATCCCCGCACGCTAACACCATCATACACGCTCGAGGGACAATTTACAATTTTACCAGGCCGATTGGCCGACAAACGCTGTTATGGATAGTTTTTTACATATGGAATTAGCACGTATAGTTTGTGTTTCTTTTAATAAAGTGATCCACACAAAATAGGAAAGTATTGGTGGCAGTTAAACAAATACTGACTAAAACTGCAGCACAGTGGCACAGCGGGTAGAGGGAGCCAGGTTCAATCCCCACCCTGGGTGCTGTCTGTGTGGAGTTTGCACAATCTCCATTTGAACTTGTGGGTTTCCTCCGGGTTCTGCGGTTTCCTACCACCACATCGCAATGCCGTGCGGGTTTGTGAGTTAATTGGCCCTCTGTAAATTGGCTCTAACATGTAGGGTGAGAAAATGGGCTAATATGGAGCTAGTGTGAATGGGTAATGGATGGATGGCATGGTCTCGCTGGACCAAAGAGCTTGTTTCAATGCTGTGTACCCTCAATCAATCAAAAAAAACTCGTCAAAAATAGAACCAGTAATGGCTAAAGTGAATTTCGAATCTCAAATCTCACTGGTGCCTGGGTTTGATGCGCCTGTAATGTGATTTACTTAATTCCAATCTATACCTATTAGACTTTGGACTTTAGACTTCAGAAACCTCTGTGCCACACACGTCACCTCACAAATTTACCACCACTCTGTGCTCTATGATGACGGGGAATGCGTGAGGTTGTTGCTTCCATGATGGGCTGGTCAACTCTGTTAGTGATTGACCGGATTGATTGAAAAATACCATGGTAACGGGCCCTTTGGCCACCGAGTCCACACTGGCCATCGATCACCCGTCCTGCAGTAGTTCTATGTCAGCCCACTCTCGCATGCACTCCCCGACACATTTTGGGGGTGATTTACAGAAGCCCGTTGGCTTATAAACCTGCACGTTGTTGGGATGTGGGAGGAAACCGGAGCACCCGGAGGAAACGCGCGCGATCACGGGTAGAACGTGCAAACTCCGTACAGACAGCGCCCGTAGTCTGGATCAAACCCGGGTCTCTGGCGCTGTGAGGCAGCAACTCTACCGGGATGAGTAGACAAGGTAAAGTCCAGGTAAGTCCTGAATCGGTGCCTCCCCACCGGAGACCGCGGCTTCAGGTTGGTGTAGGCCGCAGGCCGGCGGTCGAAGATCAAAATCCCCGCCGCGCTAGAGCAGGCGGAGGAAACGCACGCGATCACGGGTAGATCATTGGGATCTCACTGAAAACGGTGCCACAGCTGATTGGCTGCCTCTGAAGAAATTATTAAAATGAATCATCGAGGGAAGGAGAGTAGAACAACCAGAGATCAGGTATGGATCAGGTAATCAAGGACAAGTCTCACCCTGGCCTTCCCCACCTCTCCCATCAGGCAAGCGGTATAGAAGTGTAACTATCTGCACGACAAGATTCAGGAACAGTTTCTTCCCAGCTGGTATCAGGGAACTGAACTGACTGAATCACCAACCAAGCAGTGGTCCTGACCGACATCTACCACTCAGTCTATCTTTAATCGGACTTTACTGGACTTCATCTTACACTAAACGTTATCCCTGACGTCCTGTATCTGTACACTGCGGACAGCTCGGTTGTAATCAGGTATACTCTTTCTGCTGTTAAAGAAGGAACTGCAGATGCTGGAGAATCGAGGGTTACACAAAAAGCTGGAGAGTCTGAAGAAGGGTCTCGACTATCTCCTTCGCTCCTTAGATGCTGCTGCACCCGCTGAGTTTCTCCAGCTTTTTGTGTAACCCCCATACTCTTTCTGCTGACTGGTTAGATTTTAGATTTGACAGTGTAGAGACAGGCCCATCGGCCCACCGAGTCGGCACCGACCGGCGATCATCCACCGACTAGCGACAATTTACAATTTACAGGCGTCAACTCACCTACAAACCTGGCACGTGCCGTCGGGGTAGGCAAGGTAGGCACTGCCCACCCTGACTAAAATTATAACATAGTAATTACTAAATATAAATAATAAAGGCATGGGAGAATGATGCCTATGTAAGAGATCGATCTCTTAGGTAGGCATAATTCTCCGTGCCTTTCATCCGCAGCGCTTGTAACACAGGAAGCTCTGTGCAGCCCACGTGCCGTCAGCGCTGCCTGAAGCCGTCAGTTTCAAGCGGGGCTGATGGCAGCAGAAATTCTGCCTTTGCTGCGCTGCGCATGCGCAGTAGACTGATGCTTGGTAAAGATCCGGGGTAAAGTTGCGGGGAGGGCACAAATGTTATGAATGAGGGGTCGGGAGCATCCACTTGCGACGCTCCTTGCACGGAGGCGTGGAATGCCACCGCATTGAGGCCGGGGGGGGGGGGGGGGGGGGAGAGAAGTAGCTCAGGTGGCTGAGCGGCCGCCGGGCCGGACAGCGGAACCAACCGCCACCTTCGCTCCTTCTGCCGGTCCCCGCTCACCTCTGGCAGCTCTCCGTCTAAAAACCTCTCTCCTGCCGCTCGCTGGCCTCACTCATGTCCTTAAATTCAGCGTGATTGAGGTTACTCGGCTGTGGGAATTTAAGGATTTGCAGGAAGCCGCTGACATGAGCGAAGTCGGCGAACGGCAGGTGACAGGTGTTCCGACGGAGAGCACTGCCAAAGGTGAGCAGGACGGCAGAAGGCGCTGAAGTGGCGGCCAGTTCTGCTGTCGGGTTCCGGTGGCCGCTTGTAGCTCCCCGAGCTACAAGTTTAGTTTAATTTAGTTTCGAGATACAGCACGGAAACAGGCCCTTCGGCCCAGCGAGTCCGCACTGACCAGCGATCCCGCGCATTAACACGCACTTATTGTGGGAGATTGCAACCTTCACGTGGTCCACCCTGTTTCGACGAATGCAATCATCCCGGCGTGCACAAACAAACAGATCAAATAGAACAAGTTGACCTACAACTTTAGGCTAGTGCACGCCATACACAAGAAGAAGAAGAAGAAGAAGAACACACACTTTGGCCAATTTACACTTATACCAAGCCAATTAACCTGCAAACCCGTACGTCTTTGGAATACTAGTCTTTGGAACTGTTGGTCGTTAGATTCCAGATCCACATGAAAGAGTTCTCGACAATTCAGCTCACCATCATGAAATATTGACTTCATGACCAAAGCCCATGCATAAAAGTTAAAAGAAAATGAACCCCCTGTGGATCATGGGGTGCAGAGGGGTGAACCATCTTGGAAAACTAAGGACGACTTTAACGTGGGGACTGTTAAAGTGCGGCAAATGGTGCTGGTGGGACTGAATGGTGCTTTATAGGTTTGTACATCGGTAGGTTTATACGCTGGGATTTTCCCTTTGCCCTTGTGGCTAAGGGGATCAGAAGGTATGGAGAGAAGGCAGGTACGGGATACTGAGTTGGATGATCAGCCATGCTCATATTGAATGGCGGTGCAGGCTCGAAGGGCCGAATGGCCTACTCCTGCACCTAATTTCTATGTTTCTATGTTTCAGATGCAAGCATTGAATCTCAATGATATATATTAGTTTAGTTTAGTTTAATTTGGTTTAGTTTAGTTTTGTTTAGTGATACAGTATGGAAACAGGCCCTTCGGCCCACCGAGTCTGCGTCGACCAGCGACCCCCACACACTAACACTACCCTACACTAGGGACAATTTACAATTTTGCAAAGTCAATTGACCTACAAACCCGTACCTCCAAACAGACTGCACCCATAGTCAGGATCGAACCGGGGTCCTTGGCGCTGTAAGGCAGCAACTCTACCACCATGCCACCCTACATTGTACATTTTGCTGTATTAAAGGTTTCAACTTTTATCACTTCTTTAAGAAGCTCCCCAAAGAGACTATTGATTGTGGGTTAAAGATCCTCCCGCAATCCTTCACTGTAAACTTCAGACTTTATAGAAACAGCATGGAAACAGGCCCTTCGGCCCACCGATTCCACGACATCAACACACCAGGGACAATTTTCAATTTTACAGAAGCCAATTAACCTACAAACCTGCACGTCTTTGGAGTGTGGGAGGAAACCGGAGGACCCGGAGAAAACCCACGCAGGTCACGGGGAGAACGTACAAACTCCGTACAGACAGCACCCGTACTCAGGATCGAGCCCGGGTCTCTGGCGCTGTAAGGCAGCAACTCTACCGCCGCACGACCGTTCTGGCCACAGCACATTGGTGGAGACATGTGTATTGTGGACTCAAAATAAGTTGGATGGAAACAGACACAAAATGCCGGAGTAACTCAGCAGGTCAGGCAGCATCTCTGGAGAAAAGGAATAGGTGACGGTTTGGGTCAAGACCCTTTTACAAACCATATAACCATATAACAATTACACCACGGAAACAGGCCATCTCGACCCTTCCAGTCCGTGCCGAACATTATCCCATTCCCTTTCTCCACAGATGCTGCCTGCCCCGCTGAGTGACGCTGGCTTTTTGTGTCTATCTTCGGTTTAAACCAGCACCTGCAGTTCCTTCCGACTCAAGTTGGATGGAGATTTCAAGGTGCAGAACATGGTTCTCTGCTTCCAATAGCTGGATGTGTTCATTCAGCCTTTGCCTTTACGATTACAAAATGCAATTGGTGTAAGTAACTCATGGGATCAACTGCAGACTAATTGCTTTTAAGAGAGAAAAAAATGTGTTGACTGGCATGTGCTTGTAAGTTCAGACAATTCTTGTCTTTATTTCTTTTATTTTTGATATATTTGTTATTTTCAGTGACATATAACCTTGATGTGGAGAGGCGAGGATAAGGATCGGGATGTGGCATAACCTTGATAAAGAGGGGTAAAGATAGAGTATAACTTCGAACATTGAATTCTCCAATGTTATTTAACCTCCTCCTACAGGGCCTGTCCTACCAGCATGCAACTCTATGCGATGAATGCGATCAAACTAGAAGCGGGGGCCGCGCGGAGGTCGGATGATCCCCTGTACAGGGCCGTTCCCACCAGCATGCGCCTGCATGTGGCAAGCGCGACCAAACCGGCAGCAGGGGCCGCGCGGAGGTCGGGTGAGTGGCGCAAAGTGAGGCGAACTTGGAGCGAAATCTAAGTTTGCCAGGACAGAGAGGGGCACACAGAGAGGGGCACAGAGGCACACACACACACACAGGGCCACGGAGCCACACACATAGAGGGTCACGGAGGCACCTACAGAGAGGGTCACGGACGCACGACGTCGAGACGGTGTGTAATGCGTCGAGGCGACTGCGAGCCGACAAGCCGTTGCCGCGCGGAATTTTTGAACATAGTCAGTTTTTCGGAGCCCCGCGCGATGTTGGGACGAACTCCGCACAATTCCGCACGGCTCCGGCAATCGAAGTGGGACCGGCCCCGCGACGCGGGACGGCTCAAGCGACCACGTTAGGTTTTGCGCTAATTTGCATAGAGTTGCATGCTGGTAGGACAGGCCCTTACCTTTCTCCCCATCCCCCCTCCTCTGTGCCTCACCTGGACTCCACCCATTTTCCCCCTCCCCCCCTCCCCCTTTCTACATTCCTTCCTCTAGCTTCACAATTTGCACCTCTTCAACCCGTCTGTCTCACACCTTTCGGGCGGCACGGTGGCGCAGCGGTAGAGTTGCTGCCTTACAACCCTCACAAGCCCAGAGACCCAGGCTCGATCCCGACTATGGGTGCCGTCTGTACGTTTGTACATTCTCCCCGTGACCGCGTGGGATCTTCGGTTTTCTCCCACACTCCAAAAACGTACAGGTTTGTAGGTTAATTGGCTTAGTGTAAATTGTCCCCATTGTGTGTAGGATAGTGTTAGTGTGTGGGAATCACCAGTGGATCACCAGTGTCAACGTGGACTTGGTGGGCCGAAGGGCCTCTTTCTGCGCTGTATCTCTAAGCTAAACGAAACATTCTAGTTTTAATCTCAGGCCTCTATTCCGACCATCTGCTTAGCAAAAAAAAATGTGTTTACCTATTACATGCAAAACATTATCCTGTTCCTCTTCTCTTCCAGCTATCTAGTCCCCCCCCCCCCCCCCCCCGAAGACGGGTCCCGGCCAGAGATGCTGCCTGACCCACTGTGTCTTAAAAATAGCGGAGTCAGGGGATATGGGGAGAAGGCAGGAACGGGGTACTGATTGTGGATGATCAGCCATGATCACATTGAATGGCAGTGCTGGCTCGAAGGGCCGAATGGCCTACTCCAGCACCTATTGTCTATTGTCTATTGTTTCTCCAGAACTTTGTGTTCTTCTGCGTAAACCAGCATCCACAGGTCCACGTTTCTGCAGTGTGACCTCAATATGTTTAATACTGGTGGATTCAATTACATCCCAGTGGTATGAACGTTGATTTCTCTAATATCAAGTAACCCCTGTATCCCCTCTCATCCACTTACCCCCTCCCCCCCTCCACATACTTTCAGTCTGAAGAATGGTCCCGACCTGAAACATCACCTGTTCCTCTTCTCCAGAGATGCCGCCTCACCCGCTGAGTTACCCCAGCACTTTGCATCCGTCTATCTTCGGTATAAACCAGCATCTGCAGTTCCTTCCTGCGTACATCGGTGAATGCAATGGGTTTGGGTTTGTCTGATGATTGCTTGATCGATTGTTTTGATCGATCTTAGTGCCTCGAATAAATCAGTGAATGACCGGCAGATCACTGTTCAGTAACTTCCATGGATGTGATGGAACTCGGCTGGGAACACGACCAGCTTAGACTGTGATCCCCCTCATGGACAAATCACTTCTGTGGATCATAGGCGACCAATAAAACGACAATCCAGACCGATTTGGCATATCCCAGAATTTCCCATTCAGGATTCTCCCAACTCTGTGCCATTGTGGAAATGTTATCTACGCATGATGAGAATGGACACAAAACAATAGCAATCGTAGAACATAGAACAGTACAGGAACAGGCCCTTCGGCCCACATTGTGCCGAACATGATGGCAAGCTTAACTGATCTCAGCTGTCGGTGATTGGCACATCCTCAGAGCAATAACCTCATGAACTAAACTAAAGTGGTAGAACTACTGCCCATCAGCGCCAGAGACCCGGGTTCGATCCCGACTATAGGTGCTGTCGGTACGGAGTTTGTATGCTCCGCATGGGTTTTCTTCGGTTTCCTCCCACACTCCTATGACGTCCAGGTTTGTAGGTTAATTGGCTTGGTATCAATGTAAAATTCTTCCTGGTAACTAGGATAGTGTTAGTGTTCGGGGATCGCTGGTCGGTGCGGACTCGGTGGGCCGAAGGGCCTGTTTCTGCCCTGTATCTGTAAACTAAACTAAGTGAACATTGGGCCACAGTTGCCAGTCGAGCGCTAGGGGTTTGGAAGATATAGTTGACAAATATAGAGGCTTCATGGCCTTCATTCCTGTTATAATTGGCCGTTGTTGCCATTCCCTGCTGGTATGGTCAGTTGTCAGTCCTAGTGACTCTGTGAGTGCAATCGTATGTTTGTGTACACACACATGGAGCAGTCGCACATTCCTCCTTCTGATTATTTATTTTTGTGAACACAGGTCACAGACTACAAAAAAAATAGAATCTGTAAATTAAGTAGACTGTTCATTTGCACAAAGAATGTACAAAATATGTAGACATCCGCCACAAATGTGTGTGTGTGTGTGTGTGTGTGTGTGATTGTGTGTGTGTGTATGTGTGTGTATGTGTGTGTGTGTGTGTGTGTGTGTATGTGTGTGTGTGTGTGTGTGTGTGTGTGTGTATGTGTGTGTGTGTGTGTGTGTGTATGTGTGTGTGTATGTGTGTGTGTGTGTATGTGTGTGTGTGTATGTGTGGGTGTGTGTGAGTGTGTGTGAATGTGTGTGACAGTATATGTGTGCGTGTGAGTGTATGTGGGTGTGTGAGTGCATGTGTGTTTACGAATGTATTTGAGTGTGTGTGTGTGCACATGTGTGTGTGTATTTGCGTGTATGTGTGTGAGTGCATGGGTACGTGTATGTCTGAGTATGCCTGTGAGTGTGTGCGTTCATTGCCGTGAGTGTGTGCATGGAAGGAGTGCGTGCATTTTTGTAAGAGCACATGTGTGTGTGAGTGCATTTCTGAGTGTGAATGTGTGCATGTATGTGAGTGTATGGGTGTGTGTAAGTGTGTGTGTCAATACATGGGCGTGTGTATTGGTGTGTGTGTTTGTATGAGTGTGTGTGTGTGGGGATATGTGAGTGTATGTGTGTGTTTGTGTGAGTGTGCGCATCAGTGTGTGGGTGTGTGTTTGTGTGACTGTGTGCACCAATATGTGGGGTGCATTGATGTGCGTGTTAGTGCATTCGTGAGAGTGTGTGTGGGCGTGTATTAGTGTGTGTGTGTCTGTGTGAATATGTGTGCGTCTGTGTGTGTATACGTGTGAATGTGTAAGTATGTGTATGCGTCTATGTGTGTGCATATATGTGTGTGTGTGTATGTGTGTGTATGTGTCTGTATGTATGAATATATGTGCATATGTGTGTGTGAAAATGTGTGCGTCCGTGTGTGAATGTGTAGGTATGTGTATGCGTCTATGTGTGTGTGTATATGTGTGCGTATATGTGTGTGTGTGTCTGTGTGTGTGTCTGTGTGTGTGTCTGTGTGTGCATGTGTGTGTGCATGTCTGTGCATCTGTGTGTGTGTGTTTGTGTGTGCGTATGTGTGTGTGTAGGTATGTATATATGTCTGTGTGTGCGTGTGTGTATCTGTGTGTGCGTGTGTAAATATGGAAGGCATCTGAGTGGTACATCATCGCCTAACCCCAGAAGGGGCAGCGAGCGTCCCGGTGTCAAGTGTAAACTGCACCCAGTGTACATGGCAGGGTAACCAAGAATGTGTAGCTCCGCGGATGATTAAATCAATGAAAATCTTGACAAGACTTGTTGGTACATGCTTCTTTATTCCACACAATTCCATCCCGTGGCCAGGGGCATTTATCAGGCTGCCTGTCGGCTAATGGAGATTGTTGTTTAGCCCGCACTTGATCGAAGGCCGCGATTATGATGCATGTCAATAATTTAGTGAGATATGACAAAGGAACAAAGAGCGTAGCCCTTGGCTGCTGGCCCCTGGAACACACGGCGAGCCCTCGCTGTACGCGGAGGGCGGAGAGAAAACAAGCGTGTGTGTGTGTGTCCCTGTCCCCCCCCTCTCCGACGGCCCTCTGCGAAACGTGGCAGTCAAGGGTTAAAAACACCCGGCTGCTGCAGACAATAGAGGAAGCCTTGACTAGTGCAAAGAAGGTGCGATGCATGAGAGAGAGAGGGAGAGGGAGAGAGAGGGAGAGGAAAAACTAATGACAGGTGTAGCTGTGAATTCTTCATTCTGCATAGGCTGATTGCATGGCTCCACTTGTGCACTCGCCTGTGACTTTACAACTAATCCTGTTTGTAAGTTATTATTTATTTCCACCAAAGTTTGTCAAACTTGGGCTTTGATTTTTTTTTTTTTTCCCCCTGATTTCCCACTCGCGGTGCATTCACACACATGCTCCCCGTATAATTTATGACTGCCTCTGGACCTGATGACAGATTATTAAAAGTAGAATTAGTTTTTTGTGCGGAATTTTTCCACTGGGAATTGAGAAGGCAGTGCTCTCTACGGAAGGTCTCCAGCGAGGTCTCCATTACTAATAGAAGTTTTTTGATGGGGTGAAGAGACTAATGATTTGAATTTACTGTGGCAGGAGTCACGTGTGCTGCAAAGCATCAGGCGAAGAGACTAGAGGTTAACCTCTTCCCTGTGGAGAGGTTTATTGGATTGTTCAACAGCAGAAGGATAATGTTTTTTGTCATAGACTGCTGCTGCTGTGCTGAAGTAAAAACAGCCAGGCTTTGGAGAGGGGGAGAGAGAGAGAGAGAGAGGAAGAGAGTGTGTGTGTGTGTGTGTGAGAGAGAGAGAGAGAGAGAGATGAGGAGGGGGGAGAGAGGGAGAGATGAGGAGGGGGGGAGAGGGAGAGAGAGTGTGTGTGTGTGTGTGAGAGAGAGAGATGGGGAGGGAGAGAGAGAGAGAGATGAGGGGGGAGAGAGGGAGAGAGTGTGTGTGTGTGTGTGAGAGAGAGATGGGGAGGGGGAGAGAGGGAGGGAGAGAAACAGAGCAGAGAGGGGGAAGAGGGGAGAGAATGTGAGAGAGGGTGAGAGAGAGAGAGAGATGGGGAGGGGGAGAGAGAGAGGGAGAGTGACAGAAAGAGAAAGAGTGGAAGGAGAGAGAGAGAGAGAGAGATGGGGAGGGGAGAGGGGGAGAGTGACAGAAAGAGAGAGAGAAGAGGGGAGAGAATGTGAGAGATAGAAAGAGGGTGAGAGAGACAGAGAGAGGGTGTGAGAGGGAAAGAGAAGGAGAGTGAGAGAGGGAGGGGGAGAGAGAGAGAGAGAGAGACAGAGACAAGAGCCACAGAAGAGGGGGATGAAAACACTGCAAGCACCCGGACAGAGACCGGGGCATCTTGCGATGTTTCTGCCGGGGCAATGGGAGGCAAAAGAGGCGAAAGTGAGAGACACCTGTGCTAATAAGTGGAGGATGGGAGGGGGGGATAGAAAAATGCAATTGTTCACCTAGTGGCCATTCAGCTTGTAGTCCCAGCATGCGGCAGGAGCAGGAGAAGCAGAGGGGAGTCACAGCACAGCTGAGAGCTTGGGCTTAATCTTATGCACCATTACACACTCAGCAGCAAGCTAGTGCCGTTCAGATACATCATCCACGCCTAATAAACATAATGATGACATAAGATGTAATTCTAGATGAATTTTCATTTTATAGGGAAATGGAGAATTCCTGTAGAAAAAAAAAGGAAATTATCAGGGTAGAGCAAAATAAATGATGTTTTTTCCTCGAGATGAATGGAGCTGTTTGACGCATCAAAAGAGTAAGAAAGCTGGCAATTTTTGTGTTTTAATCGCAGGGCATGATGGACAACAGTGAGACCCCAAGTGCTGTTCATCCATCATTGTAGGAAGTCGAAATCTGCTGGCTTTTTTTTTAAACGCACAAAAAAAAAAAGTGAGGCTTTCTTTTCCTCTCTCCTGCCACAGCAGAGGAGATTGAAGTCTGATGGGACTAAAGTGCGAAGGGTGAAATTGGCGGAGGGGGGAGAGAAGGGGCAGAGGGGGTGGTGGGGGGGGGGGGGGGGAAATCAGCGCTGGATGCCAGGTTCCCAGGATCGGTGGTGTGCAGCATAGAAACATAGAAACATAGAAATTAGGTGCAGGAGTAGGCCATTCGGCCCTTCGAGCCTGCGCCGCCATTCAATATGATCATTGGTGATCATCCAACTCAATATCCCGTACCTGCCTTCTCTCCAAACCCCCTGATCCCTTTAGCCACAAGGGCCACATCTAACTCCCTCTTAAATATAGCCAATGAACTGGCCTCAACTACCCTCTGTGGCAGAGAATTCCACAAATCCACCACTCTTTGTATGGAAAAAAAAATTCTCATCTCGGTCCTAAAAGACTTCCCCCTTATCCTTAAGCTGTGACCCCTTGTTCTGGACTTCCCCAACATCGGGAACAATCTTCCTGCATCTAGCCTGTCCAACCCCTTAAGAATTTTGTAAGTCTCTATAAGATCCCCCCTCAATCTTCTAAATTCCAGCGAGTACAAGCCGAGTCTATCCAGTCTTTCTTCATATGGAAGTCCTGCCATCCCAGGAATCAGTCTGGTGAACCTTCTCTGTACTCCCTCTATGGCAAGAATGTCTTTCCTCAGATTTGGAGACAAGAACTGTACCAAAAGTCAGCATGGGGGGGTGGATGAAAGGATGGGGTGGGGGGGGGGAGGGTGAGGGGTGAGTGGTGGGGGTGGGGGGGGTGAGGGGTGTTGGGGGCTGCGGTGAAGTCATTCTCCAGCTTCACAGTGTGGGAGAGTTGTTAGTACAGTTTACTTCAGAGATACAGCACGGAAACAGGCCCTTCGGCCCATCCAGTCCGCGCCCACCAGCGATCCCCGCACACTGACACTATGCTACACACACACACACACACACACACACATTAGGGGCGCAGGACACGAGGAGAACGTACAAACTCCATACAGCCAACACCCGTGGTCAGGATCGAACCCGGGACCCTGGCGCTGCGAGGCAGCAACTCTACCGCTGCGCCACCGTGCCGTGTGAAATACTAGTAGCCATGTTGGAAATGTGATGAGATAATGATGAAGGGCGGCACGGTGGCGCAGCAGTCGAGTTGCTGCCTTACAGCACCAGAGGCACAGGTTCGATCCCCACCACGGCACTGCCTGTGTGGCGTTTGTACGTTCTCCCCCTGACTTATGTGTGGTTTCTCCAGGTGCCACAGTTTCCTCCCACGCTCCAAAGACAGACAGATTTGTAGGTTAATTGGTTTGGTAAAATTGTAAATTAGACAATAGACAATAGGCCATAGGTGCAGGTGTAGGCCAATCGGCCCTTCGAGCCAGCACCGCCATTCAAGGTGATCATGGCTGATTATCCACAATCAGTACCCCGTTCCTGCCTTCTCCCTATATCTCCTGATTCCGCTATCTTTAAGAGCCCTATCTAGCTCTCCCTTGAAAGTATCCAGAGAACCTGCCTCCACCGCCCTCTGTGGCAGAGAATTCCACAGACTCACCACTCTCTGTGTGAAAAAGTGTTTCCTCGTCTCCGTTCTAAATGGCTTACTCCTTATTCTTAAACTGTGGCCCCTGGTTCTGGACTCCCCAACATCGGGAACATGTTTCCTAGTCTCTAGTGTGTCTCTAGTGTGTGCAGGACAGTGTTCATGTGCGGGGATCACTGGTCGGCGTGGACTCGATGGGCCAAAGGGCCTGTTTCCATGCTGTATTTCTAAACTAAACTAACCAGTAGCATAATTTTGTTCTTCATCTACTAATGTTTTATGAATGGTACCTATAATTCATAAACAGCTCTTGTCTCCACCCTCTTCATCAAAATAAAACAAAATGTCGCTCTGAATGCCCAAACATATTTAATTTGCAGAGCATTGAGAATGCAAGCACAAACATAACGTCAACATACTAACGATCAAACGCAGGTCAATGCAAGAGAGATATCGTGCATTTTATTGAGGGTAACCAAATCTGACCCCAACATCTTTAGGGAAAGATTTAATAGGAATGTGAGGGGAATCTTTTTTTCACTTAGAGGGTGGTGGGTGTATGGAACGAGCTGCCAGAGGAGAGGCACGGTGGCGCAGCGGTAGAGTTGCTGCCTCACAGTGCCAGAGACCCGGGTTTGATCCTGTCTACGAGCGCCGTCTGTTCAGAGTTTGCGCGTTCTCCCCGTGGCCTGCGTGGGTTTTCTCCGGGTGCTCCGGTTTCCTCCCACACTCCAAAGACGTGCAGGTTTTGTAGGCTAATTGGCTTCAGTAAAATTGTTAATTGTCACTAGTGTTAGTGTTGGATGGTGCAGGTGTGCGGGGATCGCTGGTCGGCACGGACTCGGTGGGCCGAAGGGCCTGTTTCCGCACTGTACCTCCAAACTAAATTAAACTAAACTAAACTAAAGGAAGTTGTTGAGGCAGGTGCTATTGCAACATTGAAAAGACATTTAGACAGGCACATGGATGGAGGAATGTGCACCAAATGTGGGCACATGGGACTCACTTAGATGAGGCATCTTGGCCTGCATTGACAAGAGACCCGGGTTCGATTCCGACTATGGGCGCTGTCTGTACGGAGTTTGTACGTTCTCCCCGTGTGCTGCGTTGGGTTTTATTTTGGGAGGTCCGGTTTCCTCCCACATTCCAAAGACGTACATACAGGTTCGTAGGTCAATTGGGCCCCTAGTGTGTAGGATTGTGCTGGTTTTGCGGGGATCGCCGGGCCGAAGGGCCTGTTTCCGTGCTGTATCAATAAACAAAGCTAAACTAGACTACAAGATGAAGGATTGCTGGCCCATCATTTTGTTGAAATGTTATAAATATACATTGGAAATCAAGGGAACTGCAGATGCTGGAAATCTGAAATAAAAACAGCGACTGGTGGAAACGGCAGGCCGCCTGTTCTCATCCACTCCCGACAACTCGGGGGCAATTTACGGAGGCCAATTAACCTACAAACCTGTACGTCTTTGGGAGGTGTGAGGAAACCAGAGCATCGGGAGAAAACCCACGCTTGTCACCGGGAGAACGTGTAAACTCCACACAGACAGCACCCGAGGTCAGGATCGAACCCAGGTCTCGTGCTGCGAGGTAGCACCTCTTGTGACTGTCGCTCACGGTCTTACAAACCAGGTCCCAAATCATCACCCGATCGTCAGCATCCCCAGAAACCCCTCAGTGCGGGACATACAGTTCAACGTTGAATGATAGAACGAAGAAGATGGAGTACAGCACGGGAACAGGCCCTTCGGCCCACAATGTCTGCGCTGAACATGATACCAAGACCAACCCTGATCTGCCCTGTACATAACCCATATCCCTCCATTCCCACATACCTTTGTGCCAATGCAAAAGTCTTTTCAATGTCACTATTATATTTGCCTCAAGCAAGCCCAGGCCCTCACCACTCTCTGTGTTAAAAAACTTGCCCGCATATTCACCTTAAAGCTATGTCCTCTGGTATTGGCAATGGGTTCTGTCTGTCTGCCCTACCTATGCCTCTCATTATATTTATATACATCTAACAGGTCTCCCTGCAGCTTCAGCTTTCCAGAGAAAATAATTCAAGTGTGTCCAACTCTGTAGCTAATACCGCCTAATCGAGGCATCGGGTGCTGCCTGTGTGGAGTTTGCACGTTCTCCCTGTGACTGTGTGGGATTCCTCCCACATCCCAAACACGTGCGGGTTTGTAGGTTAATTGGCCCTCTGTGAATCGCCTCACAGCGCCCAGAGACCTTGGTTCAATCCAGACCTCGGGTGCTGTCTGTGTGGAGTTTGCACGTTCTCCCGGTGACTGCATGGGTTTCCTCCAGGTGTTCCTGGTTTCCTCCCACATCTCAAAGAGGTGCGGGTTTGTAGATTAAATGACCCGCTGTAAATCGCCCCCAGTGTGTGCAAGGGAGCGGATGAGAAAGTGGTAGAACATAGAACCAGTGTGAACGGGTGATCGATGGTCGGCATGGGACTCGGTGGGCCGAATGGCCTGTTTCTATGCTGCATCTTTCAATCAATCATAAAGTAACATTGAAGGAGCCAGTACAGCGGGAGTTACTTACAGTAGCTGCTCGTGGCTCCACATCTCTTGGAAAATTGTTCCCACGTCATCCTCAGTGTGAAGTGGGGTCCCGACCTCAAACGGTGCCCATCCACTCCCCCCACAGTAGAGATACTGTGTGGAAACAGGCCCTTCAGCCCACCGAGTCTGCACCAACCAGCGATCCCTATATATATATGCAAACTGTGTCATCTATGGTGTTCTAAGCAGCTGAGCACCTTTTCACAAATGCACTTGCTCTTTCATCAACCATTAGCATTTTATTAAGTGCTAGTCATTCTTCTGAATATCAAGCCTTCCATGTAAGCAAAAATGAATAAAATTAAGTTCTATGGGGCAACTGGGGAAGTGTCTCCCTTGGGGGGGGGGGGGGTTGGGGAGAGGGGGAGGGGGGGTGAGGAGAGGGGGGGGAGGGGATGGGAGGAGAAGGTGATCATCTGCAAGGGTTAAAACTGAGTTCAAATTTGGGGCAGCACGGTGGCGCAGAGGTAGTGTTACAGCACTGTGCACCCGGATTTGATCCCGTGCTGTCTGTACGGAGTTTGCACGTTCTCCCCGTGACCTGCGTGGGTTTTCTCCAAGATCTTCGGTTTCCCCCCACACTCCAAAGACATACAGTTTTGCAGGTTAATTGCCCTAGTGTAAATGTACACAGTCCCTAGTGTGTGTAGGACAGTGTTAGTGTGCGGGGATCGCTGGTCGGTGCGGACCCGGTGGGCTGAAGGGCCTGTTTCCGCGCTGCATCTCTAAACTAAACTAATCATAGCCCCCATTTCATTGCCGCTGATTTCCGAAGTTGGTGCGTGTGATATTTTGGGAACAGATTTCCCTCTTGCACTTGGCTATAAATAAACTCCACTTAGAGAACAGTAGAAATCTGCTCTGATTAAATTCTGTGATGCCCCACTCATAGAGTCATACAGTGTGGAAACAGGCCCTTCAGCCCAACTTGCCCACACCGGCCAACATGCCCCATCTACACTAGCACCATCTGACTGCATTTGGCTCATATCTTTCAAAACCTTCGATCCATGTACCTGTCTAAAGGTTTATTAAACGTTCTAATAGTACCTGCCTCAACATAGGTTTAAGGGGGTGGGGGGTGGGGAAAGATTCAATAGGAATCTGAGAATTAACTTTTTCATACAATGGGTAGGTGGGTGTATGGAACGAGCTGCCAGAGAAGGTAGTTGATGCAGGGACTACTGCAACGTTTAAGAAATATTTAGACGGGTGAATTTAGACAGTGTTGGCTCGAAGTGCCGAATATCCTACTCCTGCACCTATTGTCTATTGTCTATAGGACAGGTTAGAGGGATGCGGCTCAAACGCAGGCAGGTGCGACTAGTGTATCTGCAACACGTTCATAGAAACATAGAATATAGATGCAGGAGTAGGCCATTTGGTGCTTTGAGCCAGCACCACCATTCAATATGATCACGACTGATCATCCAGAATCAGTACCCCGTTCCTGCTTTCTCCCCGTATCCCTTGATTCCGTTAGCCCTAAGAGCTAAATCTAACTCTCTTTTGAAAACATCCAGTGAATTGGCCTGCACTGCCTTCTGCAACAGTGAATTCCACAGATTCACAACTCTCTGGGTGAAATGTCTTTCCTCATCTCAGTCCTAAATGGTCTACCCCTTATTTGCAAACTGTAACCCCTGTGGCAAGTTGGACCGAAGGGCCTGTGTGACTCCAAGTGCCTCCTCTGGCAGCTTGTTCCATATACCTACCACCTTTTGTTTTAAAAAGTTGTCCCTCAGGTTCATACTAGATCTTCCCTCTCATCCCCTTGAAGAAATTCCTCAGATTTCTTTGCCATCTCAGTTCATAATTTGATTGCCCCATTGTCCAAATGGAAGATCCACTCTGATGTATCTTTGCCCATTCATTTTGTGAATTGTACTGACTGCTTGAGTCACCTGGGTCTCCTTCACTGGGTAGAGTGGATCCGCTGGTACCTGCTATTTGACACATGCTTGTTAACTGGGATATTTCTCCAATTATTATTGCTTCCTTGCTTTTCTGTGGCCAGATACTCGAACCAAACCCTCGATAACCACGACGCCTCCAAACCTGCCTCCAACCTGATCCTGAATGTCGAGAAAACAAAGGAGGTCATCGTCGACTTCAGGAAAACCCGGCACAGTCCCACACCACTTCAAATCAACGACAGCGATGTGGAGGTGGTCAGTAGCACAAAGTTCCTGGGGGTGCAGATCACTAACAGTCTGACCTGGTCGGACAACATCTCATCAACTGTTAAGAGAGCGCAGCAGCGGTTGCACTTTCTGCGCCGGATGAGAAGAGCTCACCTCCCCCATCCCATCCTCACTACTTTCTACAGGGGCACCATAGAGAGTATTCTGACCAGCTGTATCTCTGTCTGGTTTGGCGACTGTAGAGCCTCCGACTGGAAGTCTGTGCAGAGAGTGGTGAGGACAGCGGAAAAAATCATTGGGACTTCTCTCCCCTCAATCGGGGATATTGCGACCAAACGCTGCGTGTCTATGGCCAGCAGTATTATAAAAGACCCCACACATCTCCATCACGGACTGTTCACTCTGCTGCCCTCGGGAAAAAGATATCACAGCATAAGGAGCAGAACATCAAGGTTCTGCAACAGCTTCTTCCCACGAGCCATCAGACTCCTGAATGCCATGTAATGGGCTGCCACCATTGTCTATTTATCCTTTTCATCCATGCCTATCCTTCGGTTAATTTATTGTGTTGCACAGGGAGCCAAATGCAACATAATTTCGTTTGGAACTGCATATATCAATGTATTTCTAAATGACAATAAAGTTTGTTTGACTTTGACTTAGCAGAGATGGCTGAATGCTTCAAGTTCTTAGGAATAAATATCACCAACAATTTGTCCTGAATCAGTCATGGCGATGTAATGGCCAAGAAAGCTCACCAACGGCAACATCAAAATCTGGTTTGGGAACTGCTTTGCGCAGGACAGGAAGGCTCTGCAGAGAGTGGTGCGTTCGGCCAAATGGGAACTACACTCGCCCCCCTGCAGGAACTATACATCAGGAGGTGCAGATCCAGAGCCAGCAACATTATGGGGGACCCCTTCCACCCCAGCAACGGCCTGTTCCAGCTGCTACGGTCAGGCAAACGCCTCCGCTGTGAAAACAGAGAGAATGAGACGGAGTTTCATCCCACAGGCCATCAGGACCGTAAACTCTTATCTCACCAGGGACTAATTTACTGTTGTGTTGTGCCTTTATAAAACTGCTGGGTTTTTTCCAACATGTGAATACTGATTCTGTTCTGTAGTTTTTGCACAAAACACAGGTATTGCCACTTTCATTTCACTGCACATCTTGTATATCTATGTGACAAATAAAGTTGAGTTGACAACGCCTCTACTTCCTTGGAAGGGTTAGGAACTTTGGAATGTCCCCAACTTCTACTGAGGGATCTTATCGGGATGCATCACTGCGTGGTTTGGGAACAGCTCCATCCAAGGCCACAAGAAATTGTAGAGGGTTGCAGGTCGAGCCCGGACCATCACGCAAACCAACCTCCCTTCCATTGACTCCATCATCAATTCATGCTGGCGCACCGAGGCCAGCAGCATCATCAAGGACCAATCTCACCCCGGACACCCCATCAAGTCATTCAATCATAGCCGAACTCTCTCTCCCTCCTAACCCCATTCTCCTGTCTTTGTCCCATAACCCCTGACACCCGTACTAATTAACTAACCGTACTAACCCGTATTACATTTCCTCTCCTATCTACACCATTGGAGACCCTCGGATCATTTTTAATGAGACTTTACTGGACTTCATCTTGTAGTGAACATAATACTCTTTATCCTGCCTTCTATACACTGTGGACAGCTTGGTTGCAATCCTGAAGGGTCTTTCCGCTGACTCGATAGCTAGCAACAAAAAAAGCTTTTCACTGGATCTCGGTGTACGTGACAATTAACTAAACTCATACTCATACTCATTTTATTAGCCAAGTATGTTTTGCAACATACGAGGAATTTGATTCGCCATACAGTCATACCAATAAGAAGCAGCAGAACACACAGAATACATTTTAACATAAACATCCACCACAGTGACTCCTCCACATTCCTCACTGTGATGGAAGGCGACAACAAGTTCAATCTCTTCCCTTCTTTGTCCACTAGCGGCAGGGGGCCTCTACCCTTCCGTTGACGGGACGATCTTACTCCCGTATCCAGCGGCGTGCGCTCCTCGTTGGGGCGATCAAGCTCCTGCATCGGGGAGGAATCTCAGCTCCCACGCGCCGGGCGATCTACCTCGGGTCCGGGCTGGTCGAACGTGGTGCAGTCTTGGAGCTTCCCGACTCGGTCTCTCCCGAGACTGCGAGCTCCTTGATGTTAAAGTCCGCAGTCCGCAGTTGGAGCGTCGATCCCAGGTAAGGAATCGGCTCCGATGGCAAGTCCACGCCCGGTGGTGGGGCTCAATCTAAAACAAAACTAAGAACCAAGAAGGGGTGGGCAAAACAGCCCCGCCACTTGCTCCACCTTCGTTAAGGTCATGGAATGTCCCTTAAAAAGGAACAGAAAATCAGTTATTGATCACACAGTTATTAAGTCAAAAGTCAACAGAAAATAACAGCACAGGAGGCAGAGTAGGTGCAACCCGTACTTTAACCATGTACCCTTAGCAAGCACAAATAGAGATTGAAATGCCCTGACAATTAAATGCCTGATGACAGAACTGCTATCTCATGGCACCAGAGGCCTGAGTTCCATCCTGACCTCAGATGCTATCTGTGTGGAGTTTGCATGTTCTCTGTCTGACCACATAGGTTACCTCTGGGTGCTCCAGTTTCCTCCCACTTCCAAAAACGTGTGGGTTTGCAGGTTAATCGGCCCCCTGTAAAATTGCCCCTAATATATGTTGGGAGTGGCTGAGAAAGTGGGAGTATGTAGAACTAGTGTGGATGGGTGATCATTGGTCGGCGTGGACTCGATGGGCAGAAGGGCCTGTTTCGATGCTGTATCTCTGAACTAAACTAAAGATAGACACAAAAAGCCGGAGTAACTCAGCGGGACAGGCAGCGTCTCTGGAGAGATGGAATGGGTGATGTTTCGGGCCGAGACCTTCTCTGAACTAAACTAATCTGTAATAAACTACTATGAAGGGAAAATGAACAAGTCTGGGACACAAGTTTTACTCCAATGCCTAAGGAAGAACATAGAACATAGAACAGTACCAACACAGGAATTGGCCCTTCGGCCCAGCTTGCCTATACTGACCATGATGCCAATTCCATCTGCTGACACATGGTCTTCATCCATCTATTCCATGCCCATTCACAAGTCTGTCAAAGTATCTGTTTCATTACATTTGGACATTTGACTTTAGACAGCGTGAAACCAGGCCCTTCGTCCCACCCAGTCCACGCCAACCAGCGATCACCACGCACACTAACACTATCCTACACACTGGGAACAATGTACGATTTTACCAAAGCCAATTAACCCAGAAACCTATACATCTTTGGAGTGTGGGAGGAAACTGGAGCACCCGGGGAAAACCAATGTGGGCACAGGGAGAACGTACAAACTCCGCACGGACAGAAGTTGTACAGTCAGAATCGAACCCAGGTCTCTGGCTCTGTAAGGCAAGGAGAAATAACTTGCCTTGCCTTTAACCTTTCCCCCTCTGACCAAAAAGCTACACATTATATTACTTGACATTTCCACCTTAGGGAAAACAAGTCTGACTAACTCTACGACCATTCCACTCATGATTTGATATACTTCTATCAGGTCTCCTCTTGGACTCCAATGCTCCAGAAAAAATTCAATTCAAGTTTGTCCAATCTCCCCTTTAGGGTTAGTATAATCTAATGTAGGCAACGTTCTAGTAAACCTCTCCAGCACACTCTCCAAAGCCTCCACATTCTTCCTGTAATGGACTCACCAGCACTACACATAACCCTCCAAATATAACCTGTAGATTGGCTATTTCATACTAGCCAATTATAGTATTTGTTAGTAGTGACTCTGCCTACTATGTACTTCATCTTATCAAGAGCCTGCTCTTGAATAGCAGCTCGGAGATGTGATGACGGCAGATCCTTGCTGTATGTAGATTTAATAAATATGTATCTTGACTCATTACATGGTGTCAGAAGTGGGATACGAACCCACGCCTCCAAAGTCCACTAAAGCAGCAGCATGACTTCCTGCCTCATAAGCGCCAACTAATGAAAGCAAGCAAAGCCTTCCTATCAACTTGTCATAGAGCCACACAACATGGAAACAGGCCCTTTTGGCCCAACTTGTCCATACACCAAGATTCCCATCTACATTAGTCCCATCTGCCCACGTTTTGGACCACATCCCTCGAAACCTTTCCTATCCATGTACCTCTTCAAATGTCATTTAAATGTTGTTATAGTACCTGCATCAAGTACATCTTCTGTCAATGCTTTCCAAATACCCACCACCCTCATGTGAAAAAGCTGCCTCTCAGGTTTCTATTAAATCTTTCCTTTCTCACCATAAACCGATGTCCTCTGGTTCTTGATTCCCCCACTCTGGGCAATAGACTCTGTGCATCTACCCAATCTATTCCCCACATGATTTTATGCACCTCTCTAATATCACCCTCATCCCCCTGTGCTCCAAGGAATAAAATCCTAACCTGCCCTGCCTCTTCCTATAGCTCGGGCCTTCAAGTCCTGGCAACATCCTTACAACTCCAACTCTGAAGAAGGGTCTCGACCCAAAACGTCGCCTTCTCATTCGCTCCTTAGATGCTGCTGCACCCGCTGAGTTTCTCCAGCCTTTTGTGTACCCTCGATTCTCCAGCATCTGCAGTTCCTTCTTTAATCCTTATAAATCTTCTCTGCATCCTTTCCAGCTTAGCAAAATCTTAGCTATAACAGGGTGACCAAAACTGAACACCATGCTCCAAATGTGGCCTCATCAATGTCTTGTACAACTTTAATGTAACATCCCAACTTCGACACTCAATACTCTGACTGATGAAGGCCAATGTGCCAAAAGCCTTCTTGACCACTTTATCAACCTGTGACACCACTTTCAAGGCACTATGTACCGATTGTCCAAAGTAGATCTATCTTATTCCCCCATTAAACTCTTGGTCCTGATACAAATATAAAACCCTACAACTAGTGGTGGCAAATAATTAGGAATCTATTTATTTGTGTGGGACCTACTTGAAGAAACTGGATTGATTGTTGGGCGAGGAAATTGGTAAATTGGTTTAACCCTTTAATCTAAATTGGGCTGAAGTTTAAATTCTACCAAGGCATGTGACTAATCTAGCCTCATTTGTCATCGTCAATGTGAGATGTCCAATTAAACTCTTTGTGACCTCAGACTAAATAATGAGATAATCAATGGCAGAGTGATGTACCCAACCCTTTCCTTGCTTATCATTAGCTTTCAAAGACATAGAGAGAGAAACTCTCCATTCTTCATAAACGCACCTTCCACCTATCTCCACTTAGGGTATATTACAGTGGCTGATTAACCAACCACATAGTTTAGTTTTGTCTAGTCTCGGCCCGAAATGTTACTTGAGGCAGCAACTCTACCACTGTGCTGCCTCACTGGAAGCTATTCCCACCACATCCACTCCTTTCATTGTTCTGTAGGTTTCAATGAGACCCCCTTGTTTCCATTCCATTCTGTGGGATTGGTGGTAGTAAATGAAATCAATATGACACCAAACCATGCCATAAATGGAGCTTGGTGTGCTTGACAGGGCAGGCAGGTGAGTAGTTTGGAATAGTTCCCTTCTACAGTCATTTTCATTACTTGCTACTGAATAAAGGGCCTGTCCTACAAGCATGCAACTCTATGCGATTAGCACGACCTAACGTGGTCGCTTGAGCCGTCCGGCGTCGCGGGGCCGGTCCCACTTCGATCGCCGGAGCAGTGCGGAATTGTGAGGAGTTCGGCCCGAGTTCGTCCCGACATCGCGCGGGGCTCCGCAAAACTGATTATGTCCAAAAATTCCGCGCGGCAACGGCTTGTCGGCTCGCAGTCGCCTCGACGCAGTACACACCGCCCCGACATCATGCCTCCGTGAACCTATCTGTAGGTGCCTCCGTGACCCTCTATGTGTGTAGCTCCGTGGCCCTCTGTGTGTGTGTGCCTCTGTGCCCCTCTCTGTGTGCCCCTCTCTGTCCTGGCAAACTTACCTTAGACTTCGCTCCAAGTTCGCCTCACTTTGCGCCACGTTGCACCACTCACCCGTCCTCCATGCGGCCTCTACTGCCGGCTTGGTTGCGCTTGCCGCATGCAGGCGCATGCTGGTGGGAACGGCCCTGTACAGGGGATCACCCGACCTCCGCGCGGCCCCCGCTTCTAGTTTGATTGCGTTCATCGCATAGAGTTGCATGCTGGTGGGACAGGCCCTTAAGACTCTTATTCCCCCTCAGATTCCCTTGTTTTGTTTAGTGATACAGCATGGAAACAGAGCCTTCGGCCCACTGAGTCCGTGTCGATAATTAATCACCACGTACACTAGTTCTATCCTTCCAGGGACAATTAATGTACAAACCTGCACGTCTTTGAAATGGAACCCGAGCAGAAGAACCACGCAGTCACAGAGAGAACGGACAAACTCCCTACAGACAGCACCCATAGTCAGGATCGAACCCGGGTCTGTGGAGTTGTTGGACGGCAACTGGACACTGCACCACTGTGCCGTCCTCAATGCATATGACAATAAAACACTCTTCACTTTATAATATCCAGTGGCTTCCGTATGCAATGGGAGAGATCAGGGCTAGAGGTCACAGTCTCAGAGGTAAAGGATGTTCCTTTAAGAAGGAGATGACGAGGAATTTCTTTAGTTAGAGGGTGGTGAATCTGTGGCATTCTTTTCCACAGAAGGCCGTCAATGGATTTTTTAAAGGCAGAGATAGATAGATTCTTGATTAGTACGGATGTCAGGGGCTATGGGGAGAAGGCCAGAAGGGGTTAGGAAGGAGCGATAGATCAGTCGTGATTGAATGGTCGAGTAGACTTGATGGGCTGAATGGCCTAATTCTGCTCCTATCCTCTATGAGCTTATGCACCATCGACTTCTAAAAATCGCAAATATTACATGGATTTGACCAGACAACCAGGATTGGGTTGTGTCAACTGTCTAGACATTCGGTCCATGACCAACAGAATTCAACCTTGTAGATTTCACCCTTGTAGATTTCACCCTTGTAGATTTCACCCTTGTAGATTTCACCTTAGTAGATTTCAACCTGAGATAATGTTTTAAGGTGAGGGGGAAAGATTTAACAGGAACCTGATGGGTATATTTTTTACACAAAGGGCGGTGGGTGCATGGAACGAGCTGCCGAAGGGGGTAGTTGAGACAGGTACTATCAGAACATTTAAGAAATATTTAGACAGGTACATGGACAGGGCAGGTGTAAAGGGATATGGGCCAAACACAGGCAGGTGGGTCTAGTGTGGATGTGACGTGTTGGTCAGTGTGGGCAAATTGGGCCGGTGTGCCTGTTTCCATGCTGTATGACTCCGAATTGGATTTGAACATCACTTCTTGAGGTCTCCATTCTACAGGCAGTGGTAGAGTTGCTCCCTCACTGCACCGGAGACCCAGGTTCAAACCTGACTATGGGTGCTGTCTGTACGGAGTTTGCACGTTCTCCCTGTGACTGCGTGGGTTTTCTCCGGGTGCTCCGGTTTCCTCCCACACTTCAAAGACAAATGCAGATTTGCAGGATAATTGGGTTCTGTAACTTTCCCCTAGTGTGTGGAACAGAGAGCTAGTGTGAACGGGTGGTCGATGGTCGGTGTGGACATGGTGGATGAAGGGCCTGTTTCCATGCTGTATCACCAACCTAAACTAAACTAAACCAAGACCACTAGCCAGCAGAGAGATCTTAGAATGATTCAAGTTGCGAAGTAATTCTGAAAAATAAAAATCAGTGAATAAATAAATTTTAAAATGCATTAAACGAGGGGAAATAATGGAAAAAACTTGAATACAGTAAATATTTGTGTCTCTGTAATAAATAGCATGTTCACTCGCACTTGCCTTTCTTCAGGGATCAGTAACTCCATTCAGTTTCTTGCATCCAAGACCCTCGCTGGCTAAAAGCTTCACACCAGGAGTATCCCGGCAAGCACGGGAAGCTGCCGAGACCGAAGGGGGGGCCCGGCGGGGGAGGGGGGGGGAGGGGTCTGCTGCCACGTGCGGCAGGCAGAAGATAGGACTCAACCATGAAACGTCACCCATTCCTTCTCTTCTCTCCAGAGATGTTGCCAGTTCCACCTCCGCTCAGTCGAGCAAGACTTACATGATCTCCCGGTTGCCAAACACGTTAACCCCCCCCTCCAATCCCCCCTATAAAAGGGGACTCTATAAAAAAATTGCCCCGGGTGGATGAGAAATGGAGATAACTTGGAACTAATGTAAACGGGTGATCGCTGGTTGGCATGGACCCGATGGGCCGAAGGGCCTGTTTCCATGCTGTATATCTCATGCATTCGCTCAGTCCGCCTGGACCTAGCTGTTGCTAAACACTTTAACACTTTAACATATGTTTCTATGTAACTCCCCCTCCCATTCCTACACTGACCTTTCTGTCCTGGGCCTCCTCCACTGTCAGAGTGAGGCCCAGCGCAAACAGGAGGAACAGCACCTCATATTCCGCTTGGATAGCTAACACCCCAGCGGTATGAATTGATTTCTCTAACTTCAAGTAACCCTTGCTTTCCCTCTCTCTCCATCCCTCCCCCATCCTAGTTCTCCGAGTAAATTTTACATTGTTTGCCTCGTTGTCACCTTCCCCTAACTAACAATGGTCTATTTTACATTTTTCTTGGACCTTTGCCCCTTTGATCTTTAGTTTTTAAACCTTACCCGTCCATATCTCTCATTTCCCGTTCCGCTCACTCTCTGTCTGAAGAAGGGTCTCGACCCAAAATGGCACTCATTCGTTCTCTCCAGAGATTCTTCCTGTCCCGCTGAGTTACTCCAGCATTTTGTGTCTATCCCAGAAGATATGGCCATTCAGTGAGCACTTGTAACTTAACCAGAAACGTAGCCACTGTTGTGTACTGCCGAGGGGAGGTCCATAAGTCCATGAGCAGAATTAGGCCATTCGGCCCATCGAGTCTATGCCTTTTAATCATGGCTGATCCACATTTCCCTCTCAACCACATTCTCTTGCTCTCCCCGTATGCTCGGACACCCGCACTAATACAGGTTGCTGTGTGGTTTTCCCGGGTCGTATGCAAAAAAACTGCATTTCACTGTACCTAGGTGAGGGGTGAAGTTATAGAGGTATATAAAATCATGAGGGGAATAGATCGGGTAGATGCATAGAGTCTCTTACCCAGAGTATGGGAATCGAGGACCAGAGGACAGGCTTAATGTGAGCGGGGGCGGGCGGGGTGGGGGGAACAGTTAGACGGGTACATGGATAGAACAGGTTTGGAGGGATATGGGATGAGTGTAGATGGGACATGTTGGCTGGTGAGGGCCAGTTGGGCAAACAAAAGGCTGTTTCCATGCTGTATCACTCTATGACTCTCTACATGACATTAAATTATCATTGAATCGTTGAATCTTTGAATCATTGGATGAAGAGTGTACTTGGACTGTCTCTGCAGAAGGTCACCGCTAGGCCAAAGGTGGTGGAGTAGTTAGCTCAGACATTGCGAAGTGTGAATGGGCCTTTGGCCATGGAAACCATCAGCTAACAATCCGTGTGACTCATCCTAACGTTCTGGTCTGCGTTTGCAAAATGCAGCTGCCTGCAGTTGATGAGTGGAAACTGTTTAGTGAGCAAACAGCCTGGAACCTTATCAACTGTAAATAATCAGACATTGTAAAAAGCAGAGGCTCTGGTGACAATTGAGTGTCAAGACTTAAGAATGAAGTGTCAAGTGTTTAATTGTCATATCGTTTAGTTTGGAGATACAGCGCGGAAACAAGCCCTTCCTCCCACCGAGTCCACGCCGACCAGCGATCCCCACACACAAACACTACCCTACAACAACTAGGGTTAATTTACCATTATACCAAGCCAATAAACCTGCAAACCCTGTATGTACTGGAGCACCCGTAAAAAACCCACGTAGGTCACGGGGAGAACGTGCAGACTCCGTACAGACTCCGATCAAACCTGGGTCTCTGGCGCTGTGAGGCAGCAACTCTACCGCTGCGCCACTGCGAATAATCAGACTGAAGATATTATAGAAAGCTGAGTCTCCTGTGACAAATGTGTGACAAGTCTCAAGACTGAAGAGTCAAGAGTGTTTGATTGTCGTATGTAGTTGAACAGTTGAACAATTAACTTTTAGTTTAGTTTTAGTTTAGTTTATTGGCACGTGTTATAGACAATAGACAATAGACAATAGGTGCAGGAGTAAGCCATTTGGCACTTTGAGCCAGCACCGCCATTCAACATGATCATGGCTGATCATCCACAATCAGTACCCCGTTCCTGCCTTCTCCCCATATCCCCTGACTCTGCTATTTTTAAGAGCCCTATCTAGCTCTCTCTTGAAAGCATCCAGAGAACCTGTCTCCACCGCCCTCTGAGGCAGAGAATTCCACACTCACCACTCTCTCTGAGAAAAAGTGTTTCCTCGTCTCCGTTCTAAATGGCTTACAGCTTACAATGGCCTGTTTCCTTTATCATTGATACTTTTTTGCATATCTTTCATTCATTGTTCTTTATCTCTCCACATCACTGTCTATATCTCTCGTTTCCCTGATCCCTGACCAGTCTGAAGAAGGGTCTCGACCCGAAACGTCGCCAATCTCCTTCGCTCCTTAGATGCTGCTGCACCCGCTGAGTTTCTCCGGTTTTTGTGTAACCCTCCTTATTCTTAAAGGTGTTCTGTGGTACAGTAGTAGGTGAACCATGGCTTAAATCTCAAGTACTTTAGATGTTCGCTACTTGCTGCAGTTAATTCAGTTTATTCTATTGTCACGTGTACCGATGTACAGTGCAAATCTCTTTTGTTGCATGCTAAACAGTCAGCAGAAAGACAATACATGATTATAATCGAGCCGTCCACAATGTATAGATTATAATCGAGCCGTCCACAGTGTACACAGTATACAGTTTACAAGGTAATGGTCAACGTTCGATTCAAGATAGTCCGAGGGTCTCCAATGAGGTAGATGGTGGCTCAGGACCGCTCTCAAGTTGGTTCAGTTGCCTGACAACAGCTGGGAAGAAACTGCAGGTGTGCGTTTGGGTACCTCTTCCCTGATGGGAGAGGGGAGGAGAAGGAAGGAGACTGGTCCTTGATGATGCTGCTGGCCTTGCTGAGGCAGCGTGAAGTGCAAATGGAGTCAGTGGAAGGGAGGTTGGTTTGCGTGACGGTCTGGGCTGCGTCCACGATTCTCTGCAATTTCTTTCGGGCTTTTTTACTTAGCAGGCCCATGAAAAAAAACATAGACGCCGATAAATATAATAATTAAAAAATCAATAAATTAATCACCATAATCCGAGTGCAAAAAAAACGGTCTATGGCGCAACCAAAGAGCAGCCAAAGAACATGGCGGTTACTGAAGTCAGTGTTCACGAGTGTGGTGGGTGGTGGCAAGAAGCGCTTTATGTTTAGAGATACGTGGAAACAGGCCCTTCGGCCCTTCCAGACCGCCCACTCCTGATCACCTGTACACTAGTATACACCCCCTCCGTGACACACTGGTCAACATGAGGAGCACCTTCAGCAACAGACTGGTTCCACCAAGAAGCAGCACAGAACGCCACAGGAGATCCTTCTTCCCTGTGGCTATCAAACCGTACAACTCCTCCCCTTCTGTCGTGGGGTAGACTGAGACTGACTCCCCCCCCCCCCCCCCCCCCGTCTTCGCACATCCCCAATCATATAACAATTACAGCACGGAAACAGGCCTTCTCGGCCCTTCCAGTCCGTGCCAACCATTTATTTTCCCCTAGTCCCATCTACTTGCACTCAGACCATACCCCTCCATTCCCTTCCCGTCCATATACCTATCCACTTTCCACAATCCTTTCCACTCGTCACTATAATTTCATGTTTCATGTATTTTGTGTTTTACATAGACATAGAAACATAGAAAATAGGTGCAGGAGGAGGCCATTCGGCCCTTTGAGCCAGCTCCGCCATTCATTGTGATCATGGCTGATTGTCCCCTATCAATAACCCGTGCCTGCCTTTTAAGACTGTTGAAGGATCAATTTCCCTCCTGGGATAAATTTGGTCAACTGGGTCTGTCCGCGCTGACCAACGATCATCCACTTCCTATCCGACACACTCGGGACAATTTACAAACCTGCACATCTTTGGGAAGCGGGAGGGAATCGGAGCTCCCACACGGTCACAGGGAGAACGTACAAACTCCGCACAGACAGCACCCGTGGCCAGGATCGAACCAGGGTCTCTGGTGCAGTGAGGCAGCAACTCTACCGCTGCGCCACCGTGCCGCCCATGGTCTCCAGAGATGCTGCCTAATGTAGTGTTAGCCTTTATCTCAAATTATTATATTCAATTTCCTAACCTGCCATAGAGAGATTCAAATGTAGACCTTCTCAATGCTAATGAAGTATCAAATCTACTTGGCTTCTGCAGTCTGAGCTCTTACAATCACTCCTGAGGCATTAGGTTTAAATAATTAAAAGTCTAAACAGATGGAAGATACAGATTGATACATTTTAGTTCTTTTTTCACATGAATTATTATTGGTACCATTCAAAACTGTATTTATAGTTGAAACCGATGCAGGAGCATTCGTTGAGGTATAAGGCACGGCATTAATATTAATGCCTGTGCCTAATACCGATAATGAAACATGGATTGGAAATGGTAATTGGAAGCTTATTCACCAGGCGAACATTTAGCACAGGCGGCTTCGGTGGCGCAGCAGTAGAGTTGCTGCCTTACCGCGCCAGAGACCCGGATTCGATCCCGACCACGGGTGCTGTCTGTGCGGAGTTTGTACGTTCTCCCGCGTGGGTTTTCTCCGGGATCTTTGGTTTCCTCCCACACACTCCAAAGACGTACAGGTATGTAGGTTAATTGGCTTGGTAAATGTAAAAATTGTCCCTAGTGTGTGTGTGTGTGGGATAGTGTTAGTGTGCGGGGATCGCTGGTCGGTGCAGACCTGGTGGGCCGAAGGGCCTGTTTCCGCGCTGTATCTCCAAACTAAAAATAATCTTTGTCCTGTCTCTCCTCCCTCCCCGGCTTCTCCTAAATCGCCCTCCCACAACTACACAGTCTGAAGAAGGGTCCCGACCCAAATTGCCACTGATCCATGTTCTCCAGAGATGCTGCCTCACACACTGAGTTACTCCAGCACTTTGTGTCGTTCTTTGTAATCCAGGATCTGCCATTGCTTGTATCCACAATCTTTGCTCTCAGTCTGCCTGCGTTTGGTCCATATCCCTCTAAACCTGCCCTATCCATGCATCTGCCTAATTTCATTTCGGAGTCACGTGAGTGACTTCGTGAAGAGCCCGCCGGCGCGCATGCTCGACATATCGTCGTAACGCGTTGCTGCGACGGCTGGCGGTGGAGCGCGCTCCTCGCCAGCCCTTCATAAGGGGCCACGGAGGTGAGTATTCCACCTTTAGTGGTGGTCCTTGTTGTCTGATTATGTCTTGCAGCAAGGACATGGATGGGAGTTCGAAGGGCCGGAGGACGTCAGGACGAGTTCGCCGGTCAACAGTTCCGGGGCCTTTACCATCGGCAGTACCTGCAGCGCAGGCCGGGACTCAGGCGGAGATGTGGGTAAGCCCTGTGTTCACAGGTCCAGATCCGCCAGCACACCACAGCTCGGAGGAGTTCGACGAGGAGGAGTGTGGTGTGCCGCCAGAGCAGGGGGACCCTGCCATGGCAGTCAGGTTGTCAGCGGGCTCGCTGGCGACCTCGAGCAGGGCACGTGCCGTTGCACGGCCTGTTCCACTCAGCCCTCCGAGAAGGGGGAGGGGAGGAGCCCAGAAGCCTAACCCTGTTAGGGCTAAGGCATTGCCTGTCGCGGAGGAGCGGTCAGGTTCCAGGGCGAGACCCGGGGCGGCTGTGAGGTCCAGCCGGCACACCCCGACTCTCGACGCCGGGACGGGTCGGTCGAGTCGGGTCTCGTCACAGTCGCCGAGCCCCCCATGGATGGGTGGGCGAGACCATGCGTCGGCAACGTCCACGATGTGGGCAGCCGGCAAGCCTGCGCGGGCCCCAGGCAGCCATGCTTCGGCTGGTGCCGACACCTCGCCGCGAGTGCCCTTAGTGGCAGCGGCTTCAGCTCTCGCTAAACGGAGGCGATTGAACACGCCCGCGCAGGAATCGCGCAGTTTCGCCTCGGCGGCTGTTAGCGACAACTACCGGCACCGGCAGGGCCTCGACGAGGTGCGGGCCGATGACAGGAGCCCGGTTTTCTTTTCAGAGCCGGAGGACTCCGACCACCTGAGTGTTCAGGGTGAAGGGCGTATTGACCGTATGGAGCGGCTGCTGGAGCTCCTGCTTCAACGTCAACAACAGCAGGGCAGCAACAGGCACAGGGCGTCTTCACCAACATCTACTATCAGCCTGGAGCAGCAGGAGGAGGAGGTTCTGGTGGATCCCGTACCACCTCCGTTGGAGGTGCCAGCGGAGGAACTCTTGGATGTGGCGACCAAATTCGCGGCCCCACATACGGCTGGTCTTCCTCTAAATACAAAGCTGGCAGCCACAGTGGACTTTCTTAATAATCAGGTGCTGCAGGAAGAAGTCCTCATCCAGGCTATGAGCCGGCACAAGGCTCCATCAAACTGCAACTCCCTCAACGTGCCTGTGGTCAATACGCCAATATGGGGCAACATCAGTGCGGCTATCCGTCAACAGGAGCTAAAATTGCAGCGGATCCTGAAACTCCTCACGGCCGGTATTACCGCCTTTGCGCGGTCGGTGGACGGGGACGAACTGAATTTGGACCAGGAAGATGCTCTGGCCTTATTGTGCGCGACCCAGCACGAAATCAATGGGTTTCGCAAAAACAGCATCCGCCCAGCACTCAACCCGAAGTTTGCAGAATTGTGCAAACCACCGCCGCCGCCGCCGCCGCCCCGTCAGATCTTTGGTGAGGACCTCTCGAAGAGAGTCAAAGAGCTTGACGAACAAGCCAAAACGGTGGGGATCATGCGCTCTAAGAGTGCCCCCACACCGTCCGGCTCAAAAGCTCCATACATTCGCTCACGAGGGTCGGCCAGTGCCTCGACGAGGACTCACCCTCTAGCTCCACAACGACAACAGCACCGGAACCAGCACCAAGGGTCTTTTTTAGGACAGGGTCGGCAGAGACCTTTGTGGAAATCGAAGACGCCGCGCCCTCAAGCCAACCCAGCACCTCCACGGCCACCCACACATGTCAAGGACCGCCGGTAACCACGGAGGTGAGGGGGTCTGGTTCTCTTTTTTCTCTCTGATTAACTTCCCATGTTGGTGGTCGTTTACGGTTGTTTTTGGATGAATGGGGTAATTTTACTGGTGATGAGTATGTGTTGCGGAATATTCAGGGGCATAAAATTGAGTTTATTAATGGCGACATTCCTCCATCCCAGCACATGCCTGGTCGTACGTTCAAATTGTCTGCTGCAGAACAGGCAGCAGGTTATAAGGAAATTTTAAGTCTGGAACAGAAGGGTGTGATTGAGAAAACGGTGCATGAGCCAATTGAATTTGTTTCGAACATATTTACTAGACCTAAGAAGGATGGAGGCTGTCGTGTCATTATTGATCTAACCCGTTTGAATACGTTTGTAACATATACTCATTTTAAAATGGATACGTTTGAAACAGCCAAATCATTGATTTCTCATGGCTGCTTTATGGCATGCATTGATTTAAGGGATGCATATTATTCAGTATCCATCCAGAAATATGATAGAAGGTTTTTGAAATTTATCTGGATGGGGCAACTTTGGCAGTATAAGGCTTTGCCTAATGGGCTCACTACAGCCCCTAGATTGTTCACTAAATTGGTGAAGCCAATCATGGCTTATTTGAGACAACGACATCATATAGTTATGGCCTATTTAGATGATGTCTTTATTGTGGGCCACACCCTGCATTTGGCTGAACAGGGTGTTGCAGCTGCTGTCAATATATTTCAACAATTAGGATTCATTGTCCATCCAGAGAAATCGAAGTTCTGCCCTGCCCAGGTAATTAATTACCTAGGGTTCACGGTGAACTCAATGAGTATGAGGATAACTACCAATTAACAAAATTGAGGAAGTCACTCAGGTGTGCAGAGATTTAATTGGCACCAATATACCATCGATTCGGCATACAGCCACAGTAATTGGCAAGCTAGTGGCTTTGTTTCCGGCAGCACGATATGGACCTTTGCATTATCAGAATTTGCAAAGAGCTAAAATTACTGCGTTAAAACGGAACGCTGGTCATTACGATCGATCAATGCAGCTGCCGTCCGAAGCGATAACTGAGTTGCAATGGTGGGTGTGTCACATTGGCAACTCATTTAAGCCTGTCAGGGAGGCTAATCCGGTGGTATATTTACAGACTGATGCAAGCTCCAATGGCTGGGGAGCTACTGATAATTGCTCTAGTTGTGGGGGCAGATGGGACACCCTTGAGGCATCGATGTTGTTGACTCAAGGGATTAACTATTTGGAGTTGCTGGCAGCATTCCACGGACTTCGTGCATATTGTTCCAAGCTTGTTGGAGCACACGTCCGTCTCCAAATAGACAACACCACAGCTGTGGCATATTTAAACCATATGGGTGGTACCAGGTCAGTTTCGTGTGACAAATTGGCTAACTCAATTTGGCTCTGGTGTATTCAAAGAGACATTTGGATTTCAGCTACCTATTTGCCAGGTGAGCTTAATACTGTGGCGGACACCAGGTCACGCAAATTTAATGACAACATTGAATGGATGTTGCATCCTGAGATTTTTTCTAAAGTCACAGCCAAATTTGGTAAACCGGACATTGACCTTTTTGCGTCACGGTTGAACCATCAGGTAACAGCCTACGTTTCATGGGAACCAGATCCTGGGGCAATAGCGCTAGATGCATTCTCGCTGGACTGGGGGAATTGGTTTTTCTATGCCTTCCCTCCGTTTTGCCTCATCAGTCGGGTATTGCGAAAGATTCAGGCAGATGCTGCCAAGGGCATCCTTATTATACCCGACTGGCCCACACAGCCTTGGTATCCGGTGGTCTTTGACATGCTCAACGAACCTTGGGTCCTTTTGAAGGGTTGCCCACAATTGGTTACTCACCCTGTCTCAGGGGAGCCACATCCCTGCCATGGCTATTTAAATTTGTTGGCTTGCAGGTTCTGAACAGGCCGTTAGTCCAATACGGCCTCTCGGCTCGGACCATGGATACCATCGGGGCGTCGTGTCGAGAGTCCACAAGGCGAAGATACCGCTCGCATATTAAGAAGTGGGAAGCCTACTGCAGCCGCTCTCGCATCACGTACGATGACGTGACAATAACCGACGTCCTGGAATTCCTCGCGGGGTTGCACCATGATGAACACTTAAGTTACAGTGCCATCAACAGCGCCAGAAGTGCGCTATCATTCTACCTCAAGATTGGGGTAGGATCCAACAGGCTAGTGTCCAGACTCATGCGGGGTATATTCAATATGAATCCGCCTACACCACGCTATAATATCACCTGGGATGTCAGGGACGTATTAACCCTGCTCAGGACGTGGTCTCCCATGGAAGGGCTCCAACTGGACCAACTCACCATGAAGCTGGTGATGTTACTAGCGCTGACTTCAGCTCAGAGGGTACAGACACTACACAAACTTCGTGTCGACAGAATGACATCTACCCCTACAGAAGTAGTCTTTTTCATTGACGAGCTACTAAAGCAGCATAGACCTGGGTGCACAGGGCTGCAGCTGAAGTTCCCGGCATACCCCGCAGATGCTAGGCTATGTTTAGCCTCACATATCCGCCACTATGTCAAGGTGACGGCACGCATCAGAGGAATGGAGAGATACCTGCTTGTCACTCATAAGAGACCTCATCATCGAGTGACAGTCCAGACGATATCCAGGTGGCTTCGAGTCGTCTTGGGTAAGTCAGGTATCGACATTAATGTGTTCAAGTCTCATTCCACCAGGGCTGCATCGACGTCAGCGGCGAGGGTCATGGAGGTGCCCATGGACCAAATTCTCGCCACAGCAGGATGGGCGAATGAAGCTGTGTTCCAGCGTTTTTATAACAAGCCTGTTGCTGCTCCTCTACAGTTCGCAGAAGCCGTGCTGAATGCAGGTCAAGAACGTGGAGATGTCCCCGCATGAGGGGTTTTTGATTTGTTATTAATAAATATGCTCTTGTTTTGCAGTATGAACTATTGAGCAAGTTTGTTCCTCCCATCCATCCCTGGTAGTGGTGTGTCAGCATGGACGTGGTCCAGGGCGTGTAATCACAGAAGCTTTGAAGTCTTCACGAAGTCACTCACGTGACTCCGAAATGAAATAGTAAGATTGAACGAGAACTTACCAGTTCGAAGGTTGATCTTTATTTTATGAGGAGTCGAAGTGAGGGATTTCGTGCCCTCCTCGCCCAACCCTCAATCACCTTCATCTGGTAATCTTAGTCAATTCAATCATACTATGCGAAGTCATTTCTATTGTTGGTTCTGTGATTCCACGCCGCTACTTTGAAGTATGTCGAGCATGCGCGCCGGCGGGCTCTTCACGAAATCCCTCACTTCGACTCCTCATAAAATAATGATCAACCTTCGAACTGGTAAGTTCTCGTTCAATCTTACTATTCTTTCTTAAACATTGGGGTAGCCCCTGCCTCAACTACCTCCTCTGGCAGCTCGTTCCATACACCCACCACCCTTTGTGTGAAAAAGTTACCCCTTAGATTCCTATTAAATCTTTCTCCCCTTCACCTTAAACCTAGGTCCTCTAGTTTTTGATTCCCCTTCTCTGAGCAAGAGACTCTTCGTGATCTAATCCTCTCATGATCTTGTACTCCTCTATAAGATCACCCCTCATCCTCCTGCGCTCCAAGGAATAGAATCCCAGATTCTTCCACCTCTCCCTTTAGCTCAGACCCTCAAGTCCTGGCAATATCATTGTAAATCTTTTCTGCACCCTTTCTAACTTTTCTGCACCCTTTCTAACTTCTAACGGTGGGTCAGCGGCAGAGTTGCTGCCTCACAACACCAGGGACCCGGGTTCAATCCTAACTGCGGGTGCTGTCTGTCTGGAGTTTGCATGTTCTCCCCTTGACCTGCGTGGGTTTTCTCTGAGATCTTAACTTTCCTCCCACATCCCAAAGATGTACAGGTTTGTAGGTTAATTGGCTTGGTATAGAAACATAGAAACATCGAAAATAGGTGCAGTAGTAGGCCATTCGGCCCTTCGAGCCTGCACCGCCATTCAATATGGTCATAGCTGATCATCCAACTTGGTATCCTGTACCTGCCTTCCCCCAATACCCCCCTGATCCCTTTAGCTACAAGGGCCACGTCTAACTCCCTCTTAAATATAGCCAATGAACTGGCCTCAACTACCTTCTGTGGCAGAGAATTCCACAGAATCATCACTCTGTGTGTGAAAAATGTTTTTCTCATCTCGGTCCTAAAAGACTTCCGGCTTATCCTTAAACTGTGACCCCTTGTTCTGGACTTCCCCAACATCGGGAACAATCTTCCTGCATCTAGCCTGTGCAACCCCTTAAGAATTTTGTAAGTTTCTATAAGATCCCCTCCTCAATCTTCTAAATTCTAGCGAGTACAAGCCGAGTCTATCCAGTCTTTCGTCATAAATGTAGACATTATCCCTAGTGTGTGTAGGATAGTGCAGGTGTGGGGGATCGGTGGTCCGCGCGGACGCGATGGGCTGAAGGGCCTGTTTACACGCTATATCTCTAAACTAAACTAAACATCTTTCCTATAACTTCTCTCTCATGCCCAGTATTTTCTTGGTAATATTTGCAAAGATCCGCTTAATTTGGGAACATGCCTGAAGTCTAAGGTTGACCAGGAACCATCCACCATGGGCATGTTGGCAGGTCTCGTTGCTTTGGGTAATTCCCACCTCAAGCCAAGTAACCAGGCTCATAAGTTCATATAGTAAGTTCTAGGAGCAGAATTAGGCCATTCGGCCCATCAAGTCTACTCCTACATTCAATCACAACTGATCTATCTTTCCCTCTCAACCCCATTCTCCTGCCTTCCCCCCATAACCCCTGACTCCCGTACTAGTCAAGAATCTGTCTATCTCCACCTTAAAAATATCCATTGACTTGGCCTCCACAGTCATCTGTGGCAAAGAATACCCCAACTTCACCACCCTCTGACCAGAGAACCCTCTGACTAAGGTACATCCTTTTATTCTGTGGCTACGGCCTCTGGTCCTAGACTCTCCCACCAGTGGAAACATCCTCTCCACATCCACTCTATCCAGGCCTTTCAATATTTGGTCAGTTTCAATGAGGTTCCTTCTAAACTCCAAACTGGTATTATCCTTGAAGCTGGGTTGAGATTGGCCGAACTCTTTTCACATGAGAGGTGAGCCTTCACTCCATTTGGACTGCACGGCCATGCAGCAATAGAGTTGCTGCCTCAAAGCACCAGAGTCGCGGGTTCGATCCTGTCTACGTGTGTTTGTCTGTACAGAGTTTGTACGTTCTCCCCGTGACCTGTGTGGGTTTTCTCAAGATCTCTAATGGTAAGTCATGTAGATGAAGTCCATTAAGATTCAGTGAGAATAGATCCAAGCTCTGTTTCAGAAGTCAGACCAAGCGTGTAGAAGACCTCTACTCACTGGAGATAAGAAGGTTGAGGGGAGAACCTCATTGAAACTTACAGAATAATGAAAGGCAAAGATAGAGTTGATGTGGAGAGGACGTTTCCTCTGGTGGGAGAGTCTAGGACCAAAGGCCGCTCTTTTAGAAAGGTGGTGAGGAGGAACTTCTTTGGTCAGAGGGCAGTTAATCTGTGGAACTCATTGCCACAGAGGGCTGTGGAGGCCACCACAGTGGATATTTTGAAGGCAGAGATAGACAAATTCTTGATTAAAACGGGTGTCAGGGGTTATGGGGAGAAGGCAGGAAAATGGGATTAGGAGGCAGGGATCAGCTGTGATTGTGTGGCGGAGTGGACTCGATGGGCCGAATGGCCTAATTCTGCTCCTATAAGTTGTGAACTTGTGACAAAGTGCAGTGGCATATGACTCAAGCACTGGTCCTTTGTGCCTGTACAACATATTAATGTTGACAAGGCATCCCTTGAGTTGGAGCAGTGCCAGAGAACCAACGGTTTTTGGGCATAACATGTCAAACACAGCAGTCAGGTCTGTTTGTGGGGGGCAGGTTGCATCACGGCCTGGTTCGGCAACTTGGACGCCCAGGAGGGAAGGAGACGGCAAAAGTGGTGAACACTGCCCAGTCCATCGCCAGGCTCTGACCCCCCACCATCGAAGGGATTTACCAGAATCGCTGCCTCAGAAATGCAGCCAGCATCATCAGAGACCCACACCACCCTGGCCACGCTCTCACTTCACCCCTGCCTTCAGGAAGAAGGTACAGGAGCCTGAAAACTGTAACGTCCAGGTTCAGGAACAGCTTCTTCCCTACAGCCATTCGTCTATTAAACACAACAACTTCAAATAAGCTCTGAACTACAGTAGACTATTATTATCGTTATTGCACTATCATTGTTTGTTTTTTTGTGTGTGCGTATGTGTATGTGTATGTGTATGTATATATATATATATATATATATATATATGATCTATGTATATGAGTGTAATTGTGAGCATGTGTACACATTGAGCTTTTTCCTCTCTCGTTTATTATATTGTTTGCAGTGTACTATGTTTACATATTCTGTTGTGTTGCAGAAACCTACTTATTTACTTACTGCCTATTATGCCTCCTGGCATGTGGGGCAGCAACGAAGGTCCTCCACTCCTGTTCCATCGTGCCCAGTAGCGTTGATTCCTTCAGTTGCTGTTTCCGTAACATATTTGTTTTACGAGACGGGGTTGTTAGCCTTGTGCTCAACCTCCAACCTGGAGGACCAGTGGATCGATCGCTCTTGGCCTCACCTCTATCCTTCGACCTGTCCAGCATGGGAGACCCTAACAGGAGACGAATCTCCCGCTGGCGTAGCTCTAGGGGTGACTGAGACATAGAAACATAGAAATAGAAATTAGGTGCAGGAGTAGGCCATTCGGCCCTTCGAGCCTGCACCGCCATTCAATATGATCATGGCTGATCATCCAACTCAGTATCCCGTACCTGCTTTCTCTCCATACCCTCTGATCCCCTTAGCCACAAGGGTCACAATGCGCTAGCTGGGAGATTTAGCAAATTAAGTGGATATTTTAGTGTTGATACTCTTATAGTAATGGAAACTTGGCAGTTAATTTAAACACAATATGATCCAACAAATCATAGGAGTGGCGCAATGACACAGCAGTGCAGTTGTTGCCTTACAACGCCTTTGATCCTGACTGTGGGTGTTGTTTGTATGAAGTTTGCAAGTTCTCCCTGTGACCGCGTGGGTTTTCACCGGGTGTTCCGGTTTCCCCCCACACTCCAGAGACGTGCAGGCTTGTAGGTGATTTGGCTTCTGTAAATGGTCCCTAGTGTGTAGGATAGAACTGGTGTACGGGGGAATTGTTGGTCGGCCTGGCCTCGGTGGAGCGAAGGGCCTGTTTCCATGCTTTTTTTTTGGTTAATATTTTTATTAGAAGCCATACATATTGCCAATGATATAACAGTTTTTCAAATACACATTTAACTTGTTTCAAAAGTTATGCAAGTATTACAGAATGATATATACAAGCTTCTATATTTTTAAGAGAGTAAAGAAAGTAAAGAGGTAAAAGAATAGGTGTTTAATCAAAGAGGAGTGTGATTAAATAATATTGATTATGATTATATATAACCAAAAAATAAAAAAATAAAAAATAAAAAACACATTTAAAAAAAGAACAAATTAAAAAAATTAAAATAATTTAAAAAAATAAATAATACAAGCAAACAATTATTATACTTAAAAAAAATTGAAGTATACATCTTAATGAATGGAACAATTTCACATAACAATATCTATAGAGACGTGTATACACATCTCAGAATAGATCTTTTCATCTTGCTTTATCGCTAAACAGAACTCAATTTATCGAAACCAAACGTAACTAAACTCAATTAAACGGACAACAATGTATTGCTGAACAGCCAATCTACTTTTAAACCGAAGATAGACACAAACAGAACACTGGCACAACGTGCTGGAGGAACTCAGCGGGTCAGTCAGCATCTTTGCAGAAAAACGATGGGTGGCATTTCGGGTCAGGACCGCTCCTCCTTTTAAACTTTTGTGAGGGCTGATTATTGGAAGAATAATAGAGGTGACGAGACCACTCTCCTGTGAAGCTGCTGGCTGGATTCCCTCGCCTCCATCGTCATGGAGTCACAGAGTCATACAGCATGGAATCCGGCCCAACTTGCCCATACCGGCCAACTCGTCCCATCTACCCGAGTCCTATCGACCTATGTTTAAGAAGGAACGGCAGATGCTGGAAAATCGAAGGTAGACAAAAATGCTGGAGAAACTCAGCGGGTGCAGCAGCATTTATGGAGCTAAGGAAGTAGGCAACGTTTCTGACCGAAAAGGTTTCGGCCCGAAACGTTACCTATTTCCTTCGCTCCATAGATGCTGCTGCACCCGCTGAGTTTCTCCAGCATTTTTGTCTACCTTCGATTTTGCCTATGTTTGGCCCATATCCCTCTAAATCTGTCCTATCCATGTACCTGTCTAATTGTTTCTTAAATGTTGCGATAGTCCCTGCCTCAACTACCTCCTCTGGCAGCTCGTTCCACACACCCACCATCCTTTGTGCGAAAAGGTTATCCTTCAGATTCCTATTAAATCTTTTCCCCCTTTTCCCCTTTAAACCTGTGTCGTCCGGTCCTCGATTCCCTTACATTCAGGACAAGAGACTTTGTGCATCTACGCAATCTATTCCATTCATGACTTTGTACACCTCTATAAGACCATCCCTCATCCTCCTGTGCTCTAGGGAGTTCCAGCAGGTGCAGCCTGTCCCTTTAATTCAGACCTTTCAGTCCCTCCATCTGTGAGGATAGTTGCGATCTTGGTTTTAAAATCTCATTTGAAACATAGCACTTCCAAGTGCAGCACGTTCTTGAGTTTAAAAAAAATTGCCAGAGACCGGGGTTCGATCCTGACTACGGGTCGTGTCCGTACGGAGTTTGTACGCTCTCCCCGTGACCTGCGTGGGTTTTCTCCGAGATCTTCGGTTTCCTCCCACACTCCAAAGACGTACAGGTTTGTAGGTCAATTAGCTTTGTGTGAGTGTAAAAAAAATTTGTTAATAGTGTGTGCAGGGTAGTGTTAATGTGCGGGGATCGCTGGTCTGCGTGGACTGGGTGGGCCGAAGTGCCTGTTTCCACGCTGCATTTCCAACCCAAACTAAACTAAACTGAACGAACAGCAATGCATTGCAGAACTAAACTAAACTAAACTCAACTAAAAAAAATAATCCAAACTTCTGTAAATAGAAAATCAGTGAAATATTTTCTGAATTAGGAATCGCAGGGTCAGCAAACTGAAGTGAGTGAGTGATGGAGTCTGGACAATGGTCAAATTGTTTCTCCAAGATTACCTCAGGGAGGGGGAGGTAGCGAGCCTGGGAGCAATCAACACATTGCTAAAGATCAAAAGAGGCGCTTGTCAGCAAATTCAACAATTGGAAAAATTATTTTAGTATAATTTAAAAAAAACTCAAGTCAAGATCCCAGGGTTAGGAAGATTATGTGCCTGACTTTTTTTTTAACGTTTAGATATACAGCGCAGAAACAGGCCCTACAGCCCACCGAGTCCTTGGCGACCAGCGATCCCCGCACACTAACACTATCCTATACACACTAGGGACGATTTACAATTCTACTGAGCCAATTAACCTACAAACCCGCTCGTCTTTTGGAGTGTGGGAGGAAACTGGAGCACCCGGAGGAAACCCACCTGGTCAGGGAAAGAAGGTACTAAATTCTGTACAGACTGAAGACGTAGACAGGACCGAACCCGGGTCTCTGGCGCTGTACGTCAGCGACTTTACTGCTGCGCTGCCCAGTCTTAGACTAAAAATACAAAGAAGTTATAGCTTGAAGCTTCTAATGGCTTTGGAAAAGCAAAACGAGAGGGTTTAGTTAACCATCGAGTGATGGCATGCACCGAATGGTGGCACGGTGGTGCAGCTGGTGGAGTTGCTGCCTCGCGGCGCCAGAGACCCAGGGTTTCGATCCTGCCCTTGGGTGCTCTCTGTGTGGAGTTTGCACGTTCTCCCTGTGACCGAGTGGTTTTTCTCCAGGTGCTCCGGTTTTCTCCCACATCCCCGAAACGTGCGGGTTTGCAGGCTAATCGGCCTCTGTACAATTACCCCTAGAGTGCAGGGAATGGATGCCAGAGTGGGATATCATGGATATTGTGTGAACGGGTGATGGATGGTTGGCTTGGGCTAGGTGAGCCGAAGGGCCTGTCTCCGTGCTGTTTCTCTAAACAAAGACTGATCTATGGTCATTCAATGCCGTTCAATAAATGGAACATCCACATGAATATAGGTATGACATTTAATGCTTTTGGATTTGTTACATTGCTGCCTGACATTCCAATTGTGGATCCAATTGTAAGTGAGTGAACATGGGGCAAGATCAAGGATGATGGGAATGCTTATGAACTTCCTTGGAGAAAGAAGAGATGATACTAAACTAAACGGCTGTCACGGTGGCGCTGAGAGAGTCGCTGCCTCACAGCGCTGGAGACCCGGGTTCGATCCTGACTATGGGTGCTGTCTGTACGGAGTTTGTACGTTCTCCCCGTGACCTGCGTGGGTTTTCTCCAAGTTCGTCGGTTTCCGCCCACACTCCAAAGACGAACAGGTTTGTAGGTGAATTGGCTTGGTACAAATGTGAATTGTTCCTCGTGTTAGTGTGTGGGGATCGCTGGTGGGCGCGGACTAGGTGGGCCGAAGGGCCAGTTTCCTCGCTGTGTCTCTAAAGTGCATTAAAAACTAAACTAAACCAAACTAAACTAAAAACGTTCTCCCTAGGGTTTTCTAGGGCATGTAGGTTAATTAACGTTAGTCAAGTCGTAGATTGTCCCGAGTGTGTAGGACGGTGCTAGTGTAGGGGATCGCTGGTCGGCACGGACTCAATGGGCCGAAGGGCCAGTTTCCGAGCTGTATCTCGAAAGTCTGAAGCCTAAAGTCTGAAACAATGGAACCTGCTCCAGTGCAGTGTGTGGTCGGTCTGGTTTGAGTGAAGCCAGGAGATCTGGGGATGTTGGGCAAGAAGGCAGGAGGCAGAAGACAGAGAGAGAAAGGTATGGAGGAACACAACGTTAATGTCAAATATTTATTTTAATTAAGTCGAGACCAAAGATGCCCATATTATACTCCTTTGCAGATAAGCCAATCCATGTTACAAAGCTAAGAAAATAAGCAGGCGTAATTAAAAGAAAAATGATTCAGATCAAAGTATGAAGGTTATTTAAATGTCTCACCTCTCTCCCCCGGAGGTCAGGATCCCATGTACATTCTGTGTGGGCTACGCTGGGAAGTTCTTCAATAAAAAAAAAAATCACAAGCCAGCTATCTGAAAAAGGCTCCGAAATCTGGCACCACTCCCGGCGACCTTGCCCACAAAGAGGAGGCAAGGGCCGATGATCAAGAGATCGTTAGCCGTGCCAATTGTCCCCGATGCAAGAGGAGAGAAGTGAGAATTAGCTCATGCTGGCGTCCCTTTGAAATACCATTTATCTTTAAACATTAACCATCTTGGTCACAAAGGTTGCTGCGTTGAAGACAGATGAACAGAGCGAGACCCCAGAATGTGGCGGAGATTAGAGGCTGACAGCTTTCAAGGGGAAATTTGAAAAAACCTGTAAACTCGTATTCTGAATGATGTACCTTAAGATTCAAGATCCAATTTAATTGCCACATGTACCAATTATGGTCCAGAGAAATTTGAGTTACCATACAGCCATACTAAATAAAGAGCAAAAATACACACACTACATAAAATAAAGTTTAACATGAACATCCCCCACAGTGGAAGCAACATCCCTCACTGTGATGGAAGGCAATAAAGTTCAGTCACAGACAATAGACAATAGTTGCAGGAGGAGGCCATTCAGCCCTTCCAGCCAGCACCGCCATTCAATGTGATCATGGCTGATCATCCCCTATCAGTACCCCGTTCCTGCCTTCTCCCCATATCCCCTGACTCCGCTATTTTTAAGAGCCCTATCTAGCTCTCTCTTGAAAGCATCCAGAGAACCTGCCTCCACCGCCCTCTGAGGCAGAGAATAGTAAGATTGAACGAGAACTTACCAGTTCGAAGGTTGATCTTTATTTCATGAGGAGTCGAAGTGAGGGATTTCGTGAAGAGCCCGCCGGCGCGCATGCTCGACATACTTCAAAGTAGCGGCGTGGAATCACAGAACCAACAATAGAAATGACTTCGCATAGTATGATTGAATTGACTAAGATTACCAGATGAAGGTGATTGAGGGTTGGGCGAGGAGGGCACGAAATCCCTCACTTCGACTCCTCATGAAATAAAGATCAACCTTCGAACTGGTAAGTTCTCGTTCAATCTTACTATTTCATTTCGGAGTCACGTGAGTGACTTCGTGAAGACTTCAAAGCTTCTGTGATTACACGCCCTGGACCACGTCCATGCTGACACACCACTACCAGGGATGGATGGGAGGAACAAACTGGCTCAATAGCTCATACTGCAAAACAAAAGCATATTTATTAATAACAAATCAAAAACCCCTCATGCGGGGACATCTCCACGTTCTTGACCTGCATTCAGCACGGCTTCTGCGAACTGTAGAGGAGCAGCAACAGGCTTGTTATAAAAACGCTGGAACACAGCTTCATTCGCCCATCCTGCTGTGGCGAGAATTTGGTCCATGGGCACCTCCATGACCCTCGCCGCTGACGTCGATGCAGCCCTGGTGGAATGAGACTTGAACACATTAGTGTCGATACCTGACTTACCCAAGACGACTCGAAGCCACCTGGATATCGTCTGGACTGTCACTCGATGATGAGGTCTCTTATGAGTGACAAGCAGGTATCTCTCCATTACTCTGATGCGTGCCGTCACCTTGACATAGTGGCGGATATGTGAGGCTAAACATAGCCTAGCATCTGCGGGGTATGCCGGGAACTTCAGCTGCAGCCCTGTGCACCCAGGTCTATGCTGCTTTAGTAGCTCGTCAACGAAAAAGACTACTTCTGTAGGGGTAGATGTCATTCTGTCGACACGCAGTTTGTGTAGTGTCTGTACCCTCTGAGCTGAAGTCAGCGCTAGTAACATCACCAGCTTCATGGTGAGTTGGTCCAGTTGGAGCCCTTCCATGGGAGACCACGTCCTGAGCAGGGTTAATACGTCCCTGACATCCCAGGTGATATTATAGCGTGGTGTAGGCGGATTCATATTGAATATACCCCGCATGAGTCTGGACACTAGCCTGTTGGATCCTACCCCAATCTTGAGGTAGAATGATAGCGCACTTCTGGCGCTGTTGATGGCACTGTAACTTAAGTGTTCATCATGGTGCAACCCCGCGAGGAATTCCAGGACGTCGGTTATTGTCACGTCATCGTACGTGATGCGAGAGCGGCTGCAGTAGGCTTCCCACTTCTTAATATGCGAGCGGTATCTTCGCCTTGTGGACTCTCGACACGACGCCCCGATGGTATCCATGGTCCGAGCCGAGAGGCCGTATTGGACTAACGGCCTGTTCAGAACCTGCAAGCCAACAAATTTAAATAGCCATGGCAGGGATGTGGCTCCCCTGACACAGGGTGAGTAACCAATTGTGGGCAACCCTTCAAAAGGACCCAAGGTTCGTTGAGCATGTCAAAGACCACCGGATACCAAGGCTGTGTGGGCCAGTCGGGTATAATAAGGATGCCCTTGGCAGCATCTGCCTGAATCTTTCGCAATACCCGACTGATGAGGCAAAACGGAGGGAAGGCATAGAAAACCCAATTCCCCCAGTCCAGCGAGAATGCATCTAGCGCTATTGCCCCAGGATCTGGTTCCCATGAAACGTAGGCTGGTACCTGATGGTTCAACCGTGACGCAAAAAGGTCAATGTCCGGTTTACCAAATTTGGCTGTGACTTTAGCAAAAATCTCAGGATGCAACATCCATTCAATGTTGTCATTAAATTTGCGTGACCTGGTGTCCGCCACAGTATTAAGCTCACCTGGCAAATAGGTAGCTGAAATCCAAATGTCTCTTTGAATACACCAGAGCCAAATTGAGTTAGCCAATTTGTCACACGAAACTGACCTGGTACCACCCATATGGTTTAAATATGCCACAGCTGTGGTGTTGTCTATTTGGAGACGGACGTGTGCTCCAACAAGCTTGGAACAATATGCACGAAGTCCGTGGAATGCTGCCAGCAACTCCAAATAGTTAATCCCTTGAGTCAACAACATCGATGCCTCAAGGGTGTCCCATCTACCCCCACAACTAGAGCAATTATCAGTAGCTCCCCAGCCATTGGAGCTTGCATCAGTCTGTAAATATACCACCGGATTAGCCTCCCTGACAGGCTTAAATGAGTTGCTAATGTGACACACCCACCATTGCAACTCAGTTATCGCTTCGGACGGCAGCTGCATTGATCGATCGTAATGACCAGCGTTCCATTTTAACGCAGTAATTTTAGCTCTTTGCAAATTCTGATAATGCAAAGGTCCATATCGTGCTGCCGGAAACAAAGCCACTAACTTGCCAATTACTGTGGCTGTATGCCGAATCGATGGTATATTGGTGCCAATTAAATCTCTGCACACCTTAGTGACTTCCTCAATTTTGTTAATTGGTATAGTTATCCTCATGCTCATTGAGTTCACCGTGAACCCTAGGTAATTAATTACCTGGGCAGGGCAGAACTTTGATTTCTCTGGATGGACAATGAATCCTAATTGTTGAAATATATTGACAGCAGCTGCAACACCCTGTTCAGCCAATTGCAGGGTGTGGCCCACAATAAAGACATCATCTAAATAGGCCATAACTATATGATGTCGTTGTCTCAAATAAGCCATGATTGGCTTCACCAATTTAGTGAACAATCTAGGGGCTGTAGTAAGCCCATTAGGCAAAGCCTTATACTGCCAAAGTTGCCCCATCCAGATAAATTTCAAAAACCTTCTATCATCTTTCTGGATGGATACTGAATAATATGCATCCCTCAAATCAATGCATGCCATAAAGCAGCCATGAGAAATCAATGATTTGGCTGTTTCAAACGTATCCATTTTAAAATGAGTATATGTTACAAACGTATTCAAACGGGTTAGATCAATAATGACACGACAGCCTCCATCCTTCTTAGGTCTAGTAAATATGTTCGAAACAAATTCAATTGGCTCATGCACTGTTTTCTCAATCACACCCTTCTGTTCCAAACTTAAAATTTCCTTGTAACCTGCTGCCTGTTCTGCAGCAGACAATTTGAACGTACGACCAGGCATGTGCTGGGATGGAGGAATGTCGCCATTAATAAACTCAATTTTATGCCCCTGAATATTCCGCAACACATACTCATCACCAGTAAAATTACCCCATGCATCCAAAAACAACCGTAAACGACCACCAACATGGGAAGTTAAACAGAGAGAAAAGAGAGAACCAGACCCCCTCACCTCCGTGGTTACCGGCGGTCCTTGACACGTGTGGGTGGCCGTGGAGGTGCTGGGTTGGCTTGAGGGCGCGGCGTCTTCGATTTCCAAAAAGGTCTCTGCCGACCCTGTCCTAAAAAAGACCCTTGGTGCTGGTTCTGGTGTTGTTGTCGTTGTGGAGCTAGAGGGTGAGTCCTCGTCGAGGCACTGGCCGACCCTCGTGAGCGAATGTATGGAGCTTTTGAGCCGGACGGTGTGGGGACACTCTTAGAGCGCATGATCCCCACCGTTTTGGCTTGTTCGTCAAGCTCTTTGACTCTCTTCGAGAGGTCCTCACCAAAGAGCTGACGGGGCGGCGGCGGCGGCGGTGGTTTGCACAATCCTGCAAACTTCGGGTTGAGTGCTGGGCGGATGCTGTTTTTGCGAAACCCGTTGATTTCGTGCTGGGTCGCGCACAATAAGGCCAGAGCATCTTCCTGGTCCAAATTCAGCTCGTCCTCGTCCACCGACCGCGCAAAGGCGGTAATACCGGCCGTGAGGAGTTTCAGGATCCGCTGCAATTGTAGCTCTTGTTGACGGATAGCCGCACTGATGTTGCCCCATATTGGCGTATTGACCACAGGCACGTTGAGGGAGTTGCAGTTTGATGGAGCCTTGTGACGGCTCATAGCCTGGATGAGGACTTCTTCCTGCAGCACCTGATTATTAAGAAAGTCCACTGTGGCTGCCAGCTTTGAATTGAGAGGAAGACCAGCCGTATGTGGGGCCGCGAATTTGGTCGCCACATCCAAAAGTTCCTCCGCTGGCACCTCCACCGGAGGTGGTACGGGATCCACCAGAACCTCCTCCTCGTGCTGCTCCAGGCTGATAGTAGATGTTGGTGAAGACGCCCTGTGCCTGTTGCTGCCCTGCTGTTGTTGACGTTGAAGCAGGAGCTCCAGCAGCCGCTCCATACGGTCAATACGCCCTTCACCCTGAACACTCAGGTGGTCGGAGTCCTCCGGCTCTGAAAAGAAAACCGGGCTCCTGTCATCGGCCCGCACCTCGTCGAGGCCCTGCCGGTGCCGGTAGTTGTCGCTAACAGCCGCCGAGGCGAAACTGCGCGATTCCTGCGCGGGCGTGTTCAATCGCCTCCGTTTAGCGAGAGCTGAAGCCGCTGCCACTAAGGGCACATGCGGCGAGGTGTCGGCACCAGCCGAAGCATGGCTGCCTGGGGCCCGCGCAGTCTTGCCGGCTGCCCACATCGTGGACGTTGCCGACGCATGGTGCCGCCCACCCATCCATGGGGGGCTCGGCGACCGCGACGAGACCCGACTCAACCGACCCGTCCCGGCGTCGAGAGTCGGGGTGTGCCGGCTGGACCTCACAGCCGCCCCGGGTCTCGCTCTGGAACCTGACCGCTCCTCCGCGACAGGCAATGCCTTAGCCCTAACAGGGTTAGGCTTCTGGGCTCCTCCCCTCCCCCTTCTCGGAGGGCTGAGTGGAACAGGCCGTGCAACGGCACGCGCCCTGCTCGAGGTCGCCAGCGAGCCCGCTGACAACCTGACTGCCATGGCAGGGTCCCCCTGCTCTGGCGGCACACCACACTCCTCCTCACCGAACTCCTCCGAGCTGTGGTGTGCTGGCGGATCTGGACCTGTAATCACAGGGCTTACCCACATCTCCGCCTGAGTCCCGGCCTGCGCTGCAGGTACTGCCGATGGTAAAGGCCCCGGAACTGTTGACCGGCGAACTCGTCCTGACGTCCTCCGGCCCTTCGAACTCCCATCCATGTCCTTGCTGCAAGACATAATCAGACAACAAGGACCACCAACTAAAGGTGGAATACTCACCTCCGTGGCCCCTTATGAAGGGCTGGCGAGGAGCGCGCTCCACCGCCAGCCGTCGCAGCAACGCGTTACGACGATATGTCGAGCATGCGCGCCGGCGGGCTCTTCACGAAGTCACTCACGTGACTCCGAAATGAAATTCCACAGACTCACCACTCTCTGTGAGAAAAAGTGTTTCCTCGTCTCCGTTCTAAATGGCTTACTCCTGATTCTTAAACTGTGGCCCCTTGTTCTGGACCCCCCCCCAACGTCGGGAACATGTTTCCTGCCTCTAGTGTGTCCAAGCCCTTAACAATCTTTCATGTTTCTATGTTTATATGTCATCTTCCTCCTCCCTTGTAGTTTAGTTAGTTTATTGTCACATGTACTGAAACTACAACCATAAGGCTGTTAAACACTACAACTCTACAATGAATGGCAGTGCTGGCTCGAAGGGCCGATGGCCTCCTCCTGCACCTATTTTCTATGTTTCTATGGGTTAATGATTGGGGACAATCAGCCATGATCACAATGAATGGCAGTGCTGGCTCAAAGGGCCGAATGGCCTCCTCCTGCACCTATTTTCTATGTTTCTATCTAACCTCCAATTTGGCTCTGGACTTGAAGTGTAGGAAGGAACTGCAGATGCTGGTTTACACAGAAGATAGACATTAAAAGCTGGACAAAAATGCTGGAGAAACTCAGTGGGTGAGGCAGCCCTCTATGGAACGAAGGAAATAGGCAACGTTCTGGGTCGACCCGAAACGTTGCCTATTTCCTTCGCTCTATAGATGCTGCCTCACCCACTGAGTTTCTCCAGCATTTTTGTCTACCTTCGGTTTTCCAGCATCTGCAGCTCTTTTTTAAACATATAGGTTTTACAGGATAGATTATTCCCTTTATCATGTATTTGTCCATATATTCTTTCCGCTGACTGGTTAGCACACAAATAAAGCTTTTGACTGTACAGGTACAGGTGACAATAAACTAAACTGCAACTTTGACCGGTATTATGTTTCCATATCTGCTGTGCTTGGCAAGTAAAAGCCCTGTCCCACTGTACGAGTTCATTCCAATAGCTTTCCCGAGTTAAACTGTACACTGCAAGCAGGCAAGATCATCTCTGACCCCTCTCACCCTGGCCACAGACTCTTTGAATCACTTCCCCCTGGAAGGCGACTCCGGACTGTCAAAGCTGCCACAGCCAGACATAAAAACAGTTTTTATCCACGAGTAGTTGCTCTACTCAACAGCCAAAAATCTGAAGCCTCCCTTTGATCTGGTATTTTGTTGGTTCACATGCTTGATCAATGGTGTTTTATCATTAATGTTTTATTATTATTAATGTTTAGTGTTTTCTGAGTCATTCGTAACTGTCACTGTATGTCATGTTGTTACTTGTGGGCGGAGCACCAAGGCAAATTCCTTGTATGTGAATACTTGGCCAATAAACTTACTTACTTACTTAAAAAAAAAATCAAACTCGTGGTAAGCACGGAGAATGAACGTAGCGGGTACATCGGAGCTCGGGGACGTCTCTTAGCGGCCCGTAACGCTAACGGCAGGTACTCGGGAAGACTCGCTAACGGCAGGTAAGCTCGGGAAGACTCGCGAAGATTTTTCAACATGTTGAAAAATGTCCACGAGAGCCCTGAGTACCGACGAGCGGCCATTACCGTAAATCTCCGAGTTCGAATCAGGGCAAACTCGGGAGAGCTCTTGGAATGATCTCGTACCGTGGGACAGGGCTTTAAGAATTTCATTGTTCTGTTTCGGGATACATGATGATAAAACACTCTTGACTTGACCCTTACCTCTTGTTGCACGCTTTCAAGGGGGAGGAATCCAGAGCACCAATATTGAGCATCGATCCGGGGTCTCTAGCGCTCTAAGGCAGCAAATCTACCACTGCGCCACTGTGCCACCTTTATATTGAAGGGATATTTAGACAAGCACTATTCAGAGAGTCATAGAGTCACACAACATGGAAACAGCCCAACCTGCCCACACCAGCCAACATGTCCAAGCTACACTAGTCCCACCTGCCTGCGTTTGGCCCATATTCCTCTAAACCTGTCCTATCCATACACCTGCCTAACCGTTTCTTAAATGTTGCGCTAGTCCCTCCCTCAACTACCTCCTCTGGCAACTTGTTCTATCCATACACCCGCCATCCTTGTGTGAAAAAGTTACCGCTCAGATTCCCATTAAATCCTTTCCCCTTCACCTTCAGGGGTTACCAACCTTTTTGGTCTCGTTTACCCCTGGCAACTTTAATCACACATAACAATGTTATTTCAATTATATATGAACAACTAATGATGAACAGATACCGGAATACCAGAACCAGTCAGTCAATGAGAAACAATATGTACAAATCCTGAATCAACAAATTTACCTCCTGAGTAGATGAAATTTAGCCACTAGGGGTAAATTTACCCCAGGTTGGGAACCCTTCCTAAACCTATGTCCTCTGGTGCGTCTTCCCGATCTATTCCTCTCATGATTTTATACATCTCTATAAGATCACCCCTTAGCCTCCTGCGCGCCAAGGAATAGAGCCCCAGCCTACTCAACCTCTCCTGATTGCTCAGACCCTCTAGCCCTGGCAACATCTTCTCAAATCCTCTCTCTCTACCCTTTCTAGCTTGGCAAATATATAAGGTAGACAAAAGTGCTGGAGAAACTCAGCGGGTGCAGCAGCATCTATGGAGCGAAGGAAATAGGCGACGTTTCGGGTCTAAACCCTTCTTCAGACGATTTTCCAGCATCTGCAGTTCCTTCTTAAACCCTGATAAATATATAAGGCAGGGCATGGAAAATACCAACTCGAATGGAAGCAAATGCAAGTTGTCTGGTTAGGCATGAGATCAGCATGGATTTATAGGCCTCAAGGTCAGGTTATGTGTTGAAGGTGCCCATATCTCCACAATGTTTCTTCAAATGATGCCCACTTTGAAGAAGTTCTCTTCCTGTCTTCGAAGGGAAGCCCATGAGACCCCCCCATTCACTGTTCACTCTGCGGTATCTGCAGCTCTCAAGCTCTTCCACCCCATTCTCATTAAGACTTGCTACTACAGTCATGTGTCCTTCATGAGGCACCAGCCATCTTGTCCCACATGGCGTCCATGTTCATTTTCAGGCCCCTCTGTTTGGCCCCAGTCATCGTCGCACTCCGTACCCATATTCACGGCTTTACTCAATGATATTCCCGCTGTGTCGCACGGTGGCGCAGTGGTAGAGTTGCTGCCTCACAGCGCCAGACACCCGGGTTCAATCCTGACTACGGGCGCTGTCTGTATGGAGTTTGTACGTTCTCCCTGTTGCCACGTGGATTTCCTCCGGGTGCTCCAGTTTCCTCCCACATTCTAAAGACGTGCAGGTTGAAAGCTAATTGGCTTCTGCAAATGGTCCCTAGTGTAACATAACAAGAGGAATTCAGTATAGGAGTAAACAGGTTCTTCTGCAGTTGTATAGGGCTCTGGTGAGACCACATCTGGAATATTGTGTACAGTTTTGGTCTCCTAATTTGTGGAAGGACATCCTTGTGATTGAGGCAGTGCAGCGTAGGTTCACGAGATTGATGCCTGGGATGGCGGGACTGTCATATGAGGAAAGATTGAAAAGACTAGGCTTGTATTCACTGGAGTTTAGAAGGATGAGGGGGATCTTATAGAAACATATAAAATTATAAAAGGACTGGACAAGCTAGATGCAGGAAAAATGTTCCCAATGTGGACGAGTCCAGAACCAGGGGCCACAGTCTTAGAATAAAGGGGAGGTCATTTAAGACTGAGGTGAGAAAAAACATTTTCACCCAGAGAGTTGTGAATTTATGGAATTCCCTGCCACAGAGGGCAGTGGAGGCCAAGTCACTGGATGGATTTAAGAGAGTTAGATAGAGCTCTAGGGGCTAGTGGAGTCAAGGGATATGGGGAGAAGGCAGGCACGGGTTATTGATAGCGGATCAGCCATGATCACAATGAATGGCGGTGCTGGCTCGAAGGGCCAATTGGCCATCTCCTGCACCTATTTTATATGTTTTTATGTGTCAGATATTGTTAGTGTATGGGTGATCGGTGGTTGGCATGGACTCGGTGGGCTGAAGGGCCTGTTTCCACGCTGTATCTCTGACGTCAAAAGTCTAAAGTGCCCTATGTTCCACCATCTGTACAATGCAGTGGTACATTCTGTCTCTTTCTCTTTCTTCTCTTCCTCCCCCACACCTCCTATCCTCCGGCTTTCAGGCTCCACAATTCTTCTCTGTCCTTCACCAGATCCAACGCCAGCCCATGCTTCGTCATATCTCCGGCCTCCACAAAGGGCCGGAAACCCGTCCGACTACAGGCCAATGCATTTGGGTGGCTCCACTCAACACATTGGAACAGGTCCATGGATAGGAAAGGTTTAGAGGGATATGGGCCCAGCATAGGTGGGGCATTTTGGTCGGCATAGGCAAGTTGGGCCGAAGGGCCTGTTTCTGTGCTGCATGACTCTATGACTACGGTGGTGATATTCCCTAACATAGATCACTCAATCTATCAATCTATATTGACAATACCAATCACCGCGTTCCATTTCCTTATCTCCCCACAGCTCTTATTCAGCCACTTATTCTCATTTTGTTTTTTGAGTCATCATAAGTTCATAATTTCATAAGTGATAGGAGCAGAATTAGGCCATTCGGCCCATCAAGTCTACCCCGCCATTCAATCATGGCTGATCTATCTCTCCCTCCCAACCCCATTCTCCTGCCTTCTCCCCACAACCCGTTCTAATCAAGAATCTATCTATTTCTGCCTTAAAGATATAACATTGATGGTCTCCACAGCCTTGTGTGGCAATGAATTCCACAGATCCACCAACCCCTGATTAAATAAATTCCTCCTCATCGCCTTCCTAAAGGAACATCCTTTAATTCTGAGACAATGACCTCTGGTCCTAGACTTTCCCACTAGTGGAAACATCCTCTCCACATCCACTCTATCCAGGCCTTTAACTATTCAGTAAGTTTCAAAGAGGTTTCCCCTCATCCTGCGAAAACTCCAGCAAGTGCAGGCCGTCAAATGCTCTTCTCTTGCTTCTTACCGACACTTTCAGGTGGAAACGAAACCTAGCCATGTTCTCCAGAGATGCTGCTGCCTGACCTGCTGAGTTCCTCCAGAACGGTGTGTCCTTTTGTGTAGACCAGCTCCTTGTGCAGGAAGGAGCTGTGGATGCTGGTTTAAACCAAAGATAGACACAAAAAACTGGAGTAACTCAGCGGGACAGGCAGCATCTCTGGAGGGAAGCCAGATTTGAGTCTGAAGATAGGTCTCGACCCATTCCTTCCCCCCAGAGATGCTGCCTGTCCCGCTGAGTTACTCCAGCTTTTTTTGTGCTTCGTGTTTCTACTTCTTTATCCCCCTGTCCCACTTAGGAAACCTGAACGGAAACCTCTGGAGACTTTGCGCCCCGCCCAAGGTTTCCGTGCGGTTCCCGGAGGTTCCCGGAGGTTTTTGTCCTCCGGCAACCACCTTCAACAAGCATCGCAACCGGCTTCGACTAAAAAAATTACCGATTTTTAAAAACGGAAACCACTTTCGACCATTAGGGAGACTGACAAAAACCTCCGGGAACCGCACGGAAACCTTGGGTGGGGCGCAAGATCTCCAGAGGTTTCCGTTCAGGTTTCCTAAGTGGGACAGGGGCATTATTTCACATGCTTTAACTTGAGAGCCCACTGAAGCAGTCTCTATTTGTTGATCTCCTATCAACGTTTAATTGTTTGAGCTACGCTCCCAACATCTCCGCCAGGTTGGACAATCTGCCCGGCAGCACCGACTGATCTCCATATTGGTCTGCACATGAGCATATTAATCAGCTGGATCTTTAACTCCACTAAATGTATGCAGCCCATTAAAACAAGAAAATATCTAAATTAAAGTCTGCAGCAAAAGGCTATGATCATCTTCAGTATTAACTCTCCATTAAAATGATTAAGTACGCTGTAATATTTCTAAGTGTCAGATTAAAATATTAATTTAATTTCTACTAAGTTATTTCAAACAGTACTTACATTTTCGTTCATTCCACCCCTCTCCCCTAGCTCCGATGATTTGTGCGACACTCTCAGGCCCACTGTGATGTAAAAATGACACTCACGTTGATTGTCAATGAAGTCTTTCAGACATCGGAGATTTGTCACGGGGGGTTTTTTTCTGCTCACTTTATATTCCAGCAGCATTTCAAGGAGCCCTGAGCCAGGGTGTAAGGAAGCCTGCAGTAACTGTACAGGAGCCCAGTGCACCCAGAATCCTGGCGGTCACCTCCTCAAAAAATCACAACCCAATTTGTGGGACGCAGTTTTGCACGCACAGAGCCATGTCAAGTCAAGTCAAGTCAAGTTTATTTGTCACATACACATACGAGATGTGCAGTGAAACATACTCTGGCGGGAGGGACTGCTCCTCAAGTTGTGGTTGCATTTTAGTCCCACGATTTTGGTATTTGGCCACAAGGGCGGCACGAAGGTGGCGCAGCGGTAGAGTTGCTGCCTTGCGGCGCTTGCAGTGCCGGGGACCCGGATTCCATCCTGACTACGGGTGCGGAGTTTCCACACTTCTCCCCGTGCGTGACCACTTGGGTTTTTCTCCAAGGTCTCCGGTTTCCTTCCACACAAGGTATGTAGGTAAATTGGCTTTGTGTACGTGTAAACTGTCCCTAGTGTGTGTAGGATGGCGTTAATATGCGGGGATTGCTGGTGGGTGGTGGGCCAAAGGGCCTGTTTCCGTGCTGTATCTCCAAAAAAAGGTAGAGAGAGTGGGGAGGCTGGATCGGGAGTGTGGGTTCTCCCTGTCGGTTTGCTCCTGGGCCTGGCCAAGTTGGCCATTCGCTGGTCCAGGCAGCTGGCGGTCGATGGTCCCACCACAGACGGCTGCCTGCCCCTCTTCCGGGCCCATGTCCGTGCCCGCGTGTCCCCGGAGAGGGAACACGCGGTGTCCACGGGGGCTCTGGAGGCCGTCCATGAACGCTGGTCACCGCGGGGGTCGAGTGTATTGTAGACAAGGATGGTTCTATCGTATTCTAATGATTGCCTGATGTAATGTGACTTTGTCTTTGCACTTTCTGCTACATGGTAAAGTGTAAATAGTGAATAAAGCCCCATGAAAGAAGGGAGGGGGGGGTGGAGGGGCATGTTGCCTATCGCTCTCCAGTCCTTGCCTTTCCAAATGTAAATACTTCCTGGTCCTCAGAATCTCTTTCGCCCCCACAATTAAAATGTGGGTTACGGAAATGACTGAGACCTTGCATTTGGAAAAAATAAGACTTGTCTTAATTGACAAACCAGAAATATTTGTTAGAATATGGTCTCCATTTAATGAATATTTGAAAAGGTAAATTGGTTTAACACAGAATCGGGGTTGAAACCTGAGTTTGGGATTGGATGAATAGTTACACTCAACAGTTCCCGGATCTATCTCCATAATCTTGTCATTGGTGGATTCTCTCTGCGTCTCCTTTCTTCTCCTTTCTCTTCTTCTCTCTCTATTACTTTCTCTCATCTTTTTCTCCTTTTATCTTTACTCTTTAAAAAAAACTGAAGCTATGTAAGAAATCTGTAATTAAATTGTCGCTTACTATTATTTGTACATATACTTCTCATCAAAATATATATATATTTTTTTAAATCTCTTTCAACTGCTTTCCCTCCACTTATGTAAGGCTCAGAGCCCTGTAGATCTCCTGATTTTCATTAGTACAGGTGTCACAGGTTATTGGGAGAAGGCAGGAGAATGAGGTTAGGTGGGAGAGATAGATCAGCCATGTAGACTTGAGGGGCCGAATGGCTCAATTCTGCTCCTATCCCTTATGATCTCATGATCTTATGATTTACCTCTTCAACAAAGACATAAAAAGCTTTGTCAAATCCCAGCCATCTCTTCTCTTGCATTCCGTAACATTCTAGGATACACTCGTTAAGGGCGGCACGGTGGCGCAGCGGTGGAGTTGCTGTCTTACTGCACCAGAGATCCAGGTTGGATCCTGACTGCGGGTGCTGTCTGGTCAGAGTTTGAGCGTCCTCCCTGTGACCACATGGGTTTTCTCCGGGTTCTTCGGTTTCCTCCCACATCCCAAAGACATGTAGTTTTGTAGGTTAATTGGCTTCTGTAAATCGACCCTTGTGTGTAGTATGCAAAACTGGGAAAACATAGAGATTGGATTGACAGGCTGGGGAGGCAAAGACATTGGGTATTTTTAAGGCAGAGATTGATACGTTCTTGATTAGGAAGGGTGCCAAAGGCTATGGGAGAAGGCAGAAGAATGAAGTTGCGGGAAAACTAGATTGTTGATCGGCACGGACACGATGGGCTGATGGGACTATTTCCACGCTGTATCTCTAAACTAAACTAAACTAAACCCAACTTAATTATATCACCAGACCTTCATTTTCAGTGGTTCTAAATACTGACAATAGACAATAGACAATAGGTGCAGGAGTAGGCCATTCGGCCTTTCGAGCCACCACCGCCATTCACTGTGACCATGGCTGATCATGGAGATTGCAACCTTCACGTGGTTTGCCCTGTTTCGATGAATGCTATCAACCTGGCGTGCACAACCAAAAAAGGTCAAATAGAACAAGTTGTCCTACAACTTTAGGCCGTGCACGCCACACGCAAGAAGAAGAAGATGGCTGATCATCCACAATCAGTAACCCATTCCTGCCTTCCCCCCATATCCCCTGACTCCGCTATCTTTTAGAGCCCTATCTAGCTCTCTCTTGAAAGTATCCATCTTATACGTTTCAATGAGATCCCCTCTCATCCTTCTAAACTCCAGAGTATACAAGCCCAGTCGCTCCATTCGCTCAGCGTATGGCAGTACCGCCATCCTGAGAATTAACCTTGTAAACCTACGCTGCACTCCCTCAATAGCAAGAATGTTCTTCCTCAAATTAGGGGACCAAAACTGCACACAATACTCCAGGTGTGGTCTCACTAGGGATCTGTACAACTGCAGAAGGACCTCTTTGCTCCTCTACTCGACTCCTCTTGTTATAAAGGCCAACATGCCATTCTCCCACGCACAACGCCATGATGGCTATTTATTAATGGATTGACAGGTACAGCATGGGGACAGGCCCTTCGGCCCACCGGGTCTACGCCGGCCATTGATCACACGTTCACTCGCGTTCAACGTTCCCGCACTTCCTCGTCCGCTCTCTACAAACCAGAGACAACCCACAGAGGCCAATTAATCTACGAACCCTCATGTCCCTTAGAGATGGGTGGAAACCGGAGCACCAGGAGGAAACCCACGCGGTCCCAGACAATGGGCAATGAGGGATAGTCAGCCGACAAAATGATTCTAAATGCTTCCAGTGCGGAAAGTGGGATAAATAAAACTCGAGCTAAAATGACCTAGTTGATAATTATTTTGCTCTGCAACTGTATCCCTGTGGTATTTGTACAGCTCTATCAAGCACGACCCGCCAAGGAGATTATTGGATAGTTGTGTTAGTCACCCCTGGCAAAGCTCAGCGATACCACCTCAAAATATGAATCAGACATTATTAATTCCGAATTGTCTCATTTTCTGGGAAGAGACGAAGAACCGGGGAAAAAAATAGAAAAAGCCTAAGGTGATGACATAATGTTCTCATCAAAGGCAAGAAGAATTTTCTTTCGTTCACAATCAAAGCAGTGGGGGAGTGATGGCACTCACAGTACTCAGCAAGATTAAACGAGTGTTAATAGGATATAATGTGCATATCTCATGGAAACATAGAAACATTGAAAATAGGTGCAGGAGTAGGCCAATCGGCCCTTCGAGCCAGCACTGCCACTCAATCTGACCATGGCAGATCGTCCAAAACCAGTACCCCGTTCCTCCCCGTCCCATATCCCTTGATTCCGCTACCCCTTTAGAGCTCAATCTAACTCTCTCTTGAAACAGTTTAAGAATAAGGGGTAAGCCATTTAGAACGGAGACGAGGAAACACTTTTTCTCACAGGGAGTGGTGAGTGTGTGGAATTCTCTGCCTCAGAGGGCGGTGTAGGCAGGTTCTCTGGATGCTTTCAAGGGAGAGCTAGATAGGGCTCTTAAAAATAGCGGAGTCAGGGGATATGGGGAGAAGGCAGGAACGGGGTACTGATTGGGGACGATCAGCCATGATCACATTGAATGGCGGTGCTGGCTCGAAGGGCTGAATGGCCTACTCCTGCACCTATTGTCTGTTGTCTATTGTCTATTGTCTATTGAAAACATCCAGTGAATTGACCTCCACTGCCTTCTGTGGCAGAGAATTCCACAGATTCACAACTACCTCAGTCCTAAATGGCCTACCCCTTATTCTTAAACTGTGACCCCTGGTTCTGGATATCACATTGTATGTGAGGCTTTGGCAACATCCCAGCAGGTTTAAAGGCAGCATTTTGGCCAGAGATCACTCATATAGATTGCAAATACTGTAGCAGGCATTCTAACATGCAATGGTACCAATAGCAAGCTTATGTATTCAGTGGGATTTATGTTGGGACCAATGTTCGTTCCAGTGCCGTTTGAGATTTTGTTTGCACATTTTTAAGTGTCGGTGAACAGGCAAAATCTTTTTCTGTTTGCCTCTGTCTGGGTTTAATAATTTAGTTTAGTTTAGTTTATTGTCACGTGTACCGAGGTGCTGTGAAAAGTGAAAACCAGTCAGTGGAAAGACAATACAGAATGTGATTACAATCAAGCCATCCACAGCGTACAGGTACAGAATAAAGGGCAAATGGTTAGTGCAAGATAAAAATACATCTCTTGATGTTCCTGAACACATCATCAGTGATGTAACCTGGGGTCATTGGGTGTTTTGGGTCAACATCAGACACCCTCGCCCAGGCGACCCAACCGTGGTTGATCAGACCACGACTTGTGTTCAGGTGGCATTCTCTCCTCTCCTGGTTCAGAGCCATCTCGAGGCCTTCTCCGCTGCCTCTGTGGTGTTCTTGATGGCTCTTCTCCTCGCCACTCCGTTGATGCCCAGTGCACTCAAGGCTTTGTAGAGCGATTACCCTGCAAAACCTCTGCAGCCAACCCCGATGGGCATACACCTTGCCTTCCAGCCGCACTTACGGCAGTCTATGACCGGCTCTTCACACTTGGTCATCTTTCTCCCGTGGGCCTCCTCCAGACGGTCCTCCCACGGCACTGTCAGTTCCAACAAGACAATGTTTTTCGTCGCCTCTGTGACCAGGAGAATCTCTGTCCTCAGGGTGGTCGTGGCAATGTGCCGTGGGAACTTCAGCTGTTTCACCGGGTCTACAGAAAGCTGTCAGTCCTGCGCAGTCGGCAGGATTCCTGACGGATTCCTGGCTGCTGTGGTTCGTGGCAGCTGCACTCCAGCCTTCACGAAGGTGAACATCTGAGAGGTGAAGCATGCTCTTCTGCAGCTGCTGATCCCCATGTTGATGGCTTCTGCAATGGGTTTAAGAACCTGGTCGTGATGCCAGGCATACTGGCCCTGTCCAAGAGCCTTTGGGCAGCAGCTCAGGACGTGTTCCAACGTCCCCTTGCCTGGGCATTTCGGGCAATCCGGAGATTCCGCTTTGCCCCAGATGAAGAGGTTCGATGGGCTGGGCAGGACATCATACATTCTGGAGTTTAGAAGGGTGAGAGGGGATCTTATTGAAACATATAAGATTGTTAAGGGTTTGGACACGCTCGAGGCAGGAAACATGTTCCCGATGTTGGGCGAGTCCAGAACCAGGGGCCACAGTTTAAGAATAAGGAGTAAGCCATTTAGAACGGAGACGAGGAAACACTTTTTCTCACAGAGAGTGGTGAGTCTGTGGAATTCTCTGCCTCAGAGGGCGGTGGAGGCAGGTTCTCTGGATGCTTTCAAGAGAGAGGTAGATAGGGCTCTTAAAGATAACGGAGTCAGGGGATATGGGGAGAAGGCAGGAACGGGGTACTGATTGGGGATGATCAGCCATGATCACATTGAATGGCGGTACTTGCTCGAAGGGCCGAATGGCCTACTCCTGCACCTACTGTTTATTGTCTATTGTCTATTCTCTATTGTCTATTGACCAGGAACTTGATGCGCTGTGGTTCAGCCTGCCAGAGCTCAGTCCATGTGACGTTTCGGTCCATGGCCTGCTCCCACCTTGCCCAGGTTCCCTGCTGCCTCAATCCAACCGCTCTGGTACACCTCTCCTCCTCCACCGCTGCCCTCACTTCCTCCTGGACCAGCCTGCGCCTCTCCTTCCCCTAAGCCTTGTCAAACTGGGGAGTTGGGTAGATTCCCAGGCCAGCTCTTCCCCGAGTCACTGCTCCCACCAGGACTTGGTGGCGTATCCGAGACTCAACTTCCTGCCAGTTTTCACCTCCACCCCTGCCTGAGCCACCATGGGATCGCTGGAGTCCCTGTACAGCATCACCTCTCTGGCCCGAGTCACCTTGAACTCCTCCTCCAGGGACTTCAGGGGCAGCTGGAGCTTGGTGTTATTCCCATAAAGGGCAATGCTTCTAAGGCTCCTGGGCATTCCCAGACACCTCCTGAGGAAGCTGCTGACTTTCCTCTCCAATCTCTCTACGATGGATATTGGGACTTCATAGACAAGCAGTGGCCAGAGTATCCTGGGCAGGATACCATGCTGGAAAATCCATGCCTCTAACTTGCCGGGAAGTCCCGACCGGTCCACTGCTCTCAACCAGCTCTCCAGCTCCTGACAGGTTGCCTGGACAGATGCTGTATCCTTCAGGCTGCTGTTAAACACCTTGCCAAGACTCTTCACTGGCCTTTCGGAGACAGTTGGGATTGGTGTCGCTTCGATGCTGAAGCGGAAACTGTCCATGACTTTGCCCTTCTTCAGCACCAGTCACCTTGATTTTCCTGGCTTAACCCTCATCCTTGCCCATCCAATCAGTTTCTCCAACCCCTGCAGGATCCACCTGCCTCCTGGCAATGACTCAGTGGTGACAGTCAGGTCGTCCATGAAGGCTCTGATTGGTGGTGGGCGCACTCCTGTCTTGGTCCGAGGGCCCCGGCACTCTGGCTCAGCAGACTTGACGATCATGTTCATCACCAAGGCAAAAAGGATCCCAGAGATGGTACAGCCTGTGATACAAACATAGAAACATAGACAACAGGTGCAGGAGGAGGCCATTCGGCCCTTCGAGCCTGCACCGCCATTCAATATGATCATGGCTGATCATCCAACTCAGTATCCCGTACCTGCCTTCTCTCCATACCTCCTGATCCCTTTAGCCACAAGGGCCACATCTACCTCCCTCTTAAATATAGCCAATGAACTGACCTCAACTACTTTCTGTGGCAGAGAATTCCACAGATTCACCACTCTCTGTGTGAAATTTTTTTTTCTCATCTCGGTCCTAAAAGACTTCCCCATTATACTTAAACTGTGACCCCTTGTTCTGGACTTCCCCAACATCAGGAACAATCTTCCTGCATCTAGCCTGTCCAATCCCTTAAGAATTTTGTAAGTGGTAAGGGCCTGTCCCACCATGCGATGAGCACGACCTAACGTGGTCGCTTGAGCCGTCCGGCATCACGGGGCCGGTCCCACTTCGATCGCCGGAGCCTTGTGGAATTGTGTGGAGTTCATCCCAACATCGCACGGGGCTCTGAAAAACTGGCTTGTCGGCTCGCAGTCGCCTCGACGCATTACACACGGTCTCGACGTCGTGCCTCCGTGACCCTCTCTGTATGTGCCTCTGTGCCCCTCTCTGTGTGTCCCCCTCTGTCCTGGCGAACTTACCTTTAAGACTTCGCTCCAAGTTCGCCTCACTTTGCGCCGCGTTGCGCCACTCACCCGACCTCCGCGCGACCCTCGCTGCCGGTTTGGTCGCGCTTGCCGCATGCAGGCGCATGCTGGTGGGAACGGCCCTGTACGGGGATCACCCGACCTCCGCGCGGCCCCCGCTCCTAGTTTGATCGCGCTCATCGCATGGAGTCGGATGCTGATAGGACAGGCCCTGTAGAGTTGCTGCCTTACAGGGCCAGAGACTCAGGTTCGATCTGATGCTGTCTGTATGGAGTATGTACGTTCTACCAATGACCATGTGGGATTTCTCCAGGTGCTCTGGTTTCCTCCCACGCTCCAAAGACGTGCAGGTTTTTGGGTTCATTGGCTTCTGTGAATTGTCCCTAGTGTGTAGAACAGAACTAGTGTACAGGTCATTTTTGGTCGACACAGACCTGGTGGGCTATAGGGCCTGATTCCACGCTGTATCACTAAACTAAATATTTGCAACACAAGACGCTGACATACAAATCTAACTACGGGCTAGGTTTAATTAGGTTTATATATCCTGGGCCCAGCACATCGAAGCAATCACTAAGTTAAGATCATCATTGCCTCTACTTCCTTAGAAGATGGAGGTGATTCGGTTCATCGATGAACTCTATTGAACTTCGATAGTTGTATGGACGAGAACACACGGGTCGGTTGCATCACGGCCTGGATAAGAAGCTCGAATCCCCGTGATCGAAGGAGATGACACCGTGTGGTAGACACTGCCTGGTCCGTCACAGGTACTGACCTCCCCACCGTCGATGGGACCCATTGGAGGCTTCAGACTTTAGACTTTAGACGTTACACCTTGGAGATACAATGCGGAAACAGGCCCCTCGGCCCCCCGAGACCACGCTGACCAGCGATCACCCTGTACACTAATACTAGGGATAATTTACAGTTTACAGAAGTCAATTAACCAACAATCCTGAATGCCTTTGGAGTGTGAGAGGAAACCGGAGCACCCGGAGAAAACCCACGCAGGTCACGGGGAGAAAGTACCAACTCTGTACAGACAGCCCCCGTAGTCAGGATGGAACCCGGGTCTCTGGCGCTGTGAGGCAGCAACTCTAGCGTTGTGCCCCCGTGCCGCCTTGCCTCTTATGATGAATATCATGAAAGATCATCGCCATTCTGGACACACTCTCAGTTCCCTGGTACCTTCAGGAAAAAGGTACAGGAGCCTAAAAACTGCAACCAGCAGGTTCAAGAACAACTTCATCCGGAGTTCGGTCCTGACTAAGGGTGCTGTCTGTACGGAGTTTGTACGTTCTCCCCGTGACCACGTGGGTTTCCCACGAGATCTTCGGTTTCCTCCCACACTCCAAAGACGTACAGGTTTGTAGGTTAATTGGTTTGGTATAAATGGATCAATGTAAGATTGTCCCTAGTGTGTGTAGGGTGATGTAGGCTGACTCGATGGGCCGAAGGGCCTGTTTCCGCGCTGTATCTCTAAACTAAACCATCAGGCTCTTGAACCCTGCACAGTACTAACCCAGCAGCTACGAACCTGCGGACTCTCCGCAGCTTTTGCATTGTGGTGACTACATGTAGGCCCACCTCGGGCATGACTGACCATCGGTGATACATTCTAGTTGTTGACCGCTTGCTCCGAACCCCGGTTGGAGCAGCGTCGCTTGTGGCTGAAGAGACCAGTGCGGGAGAGACAGTCTCTGTGGCAAAGGTCACGTTTGCGTGCGGCCTCTGGTCTGTTGAAGTTGCTGCGGTCCTTTCTGCGTTCCCGCTTGTCTGCCGCTGCGTTGATCAGTTTCTCTTCCCCCGTGTTGAGATGTTGCTTCAGGGTACCTCTCCACCTCATGCGGGCCGCTGCAAAGATCACCCAGCCCTCGTGCCTAAGGGACATTACCACATCGATTTATTTTATCATCATATATTTTATCTGTTAGCATTGTGTTTAGGGACCTATTAAACTACTGCAAGTGAGAAATGTCTTTTTATTCTATCGTCAGTACATATGACAATTAAACACTCTTGACTCTTGAATTTTAAAATAAATTAATTAGCCATAAATATAGCTAGCTTGTAATTTACAAAGCAGTAATTCCAGGATTGGCTGTTATGTCGTGATATTTGCATGGAGTCACAGAATCACACAGGACAAAGGTGGGCCCTTCAGACCAGAATGTCCTTGCTGAAGATAGGCACCAAATACTGGAGTAACTCAACGGGTCTGGCAGAATCTCTGGAGAAAAAGAATTAGGTGATGTTTCGGATCGAGACCCTTCTTCAGACTGAGCATCAGGGGATGCTGGTTCTGGCTTTGGCACAGATTTGTCCTAGATTGGTCAGATCTTACAAACTGGATTGGGTTTTCGAGGAGTTGACACAGTTGACAAGACTTGATTGATGACAATGGGGCAGTGTGTGCTGTCTACATGGATAAGGCTGTTCTGAATCCAAACTACCACAACATCTACATGGGTCCCATGCATCTTAATCTTGTAGATCAGCCTACCATGAGGGACTTTGTCATATGCCTTATTAAAGGCCCCTGATGGTAGGCTGATGCAGAAAATTAAGATGCATAGGATGTGAGGCGATTTGGTAGCTTGGATTCAGAACTGTCTTACCCATGGAGGAAGGAGGAATGGTCGAGGAATATGATCAGACTGGAGATATATGATCAGTAGAGTTTCACTGGGAGTTAGTGTTAGAGAAGGAACTGCAGATGCTGGAGAATCGAGGGTACACAAAAAGCTGGAGAAACTCAGCGGGTGCAGCAGCATCTAAGGAGCGAAGGAGATAGGCGACGTTTTGGGTCGAGACCCTTCTTCAGACCCTTGTTCACTGGGATCTGTGCTGGGATGCCTTTTGTTTTGTGACCTATCACGTACATATATATATACAAACTGCGATTTTTTTTTTTTTATCCAAGTAATTTTTTTATACATTTGGGGTCAAGGAAAGCGTTCATGTCGCTAGCCTGTTTACACAATCTTTCCACCACCACACACAGGACAGACTCCATTGCGTGCAGATGTCGAGAAGTGTGTTCTAATCTTGTGTGTGGACTCGACAAGAAGAAGATTACTACATATAATATATAAAATAAATGCTTTGATATAATATGTAACAAATGACTTGGCTGAACATGTAGATGGGTTCGTAACTTCAGAAGTTCTAGGAGCAGAGTTAGGCCATTCGGCCCATCAAATCTACTCCGCCATCCAATCATGGTTGGTTAGTAAGTTGCAGATGATGCAAAAATTGGCAGAGTTGCAGAAGGCTGTGAAAGAATAAGGCGTAGACATAGGGCGGCATAGGGTGGCGCAGCGGTAGAGTTGCTGCCTTACAGCACTCGCAGCGCCGGAGACTCCGGTTCGATTCTGACTACGGGTGCTGTCTGTACGGAGTTTCTACGTTGACCTGCGTGGGTTTTCTCCGAGATCTTTGGTTTCCTCCCACACTCCAAAGTCGTGCAGGTATGTCGGTTAATTGGCTTGGTATAAATGTAAAAGTTGTCCCTAGTGCATGTAGGATAGTGTTAGTATGCGGGGATCGCTGGTCGGCATGGACCGTTGGGCCGAAGGGACGGTGTCCGCGCTGTATCTCTAAACGAATCTAAACTAAAATACGGCAGGTTATACATCAGGTGCACATGCGTTTGGGAAAATGGCAGATGGAGTTTAATGCGAGCAAACTCAAACAAGGTCAAGCATAGGTCAAGGTGTAGAGTATACTCTCCAATGGTAAGGCTTAATGGCAAGACCCTTAACAGCAGAGACGTACAGTGTGAGCAGGTGTGTAGGAAGGAACTGGAGATGTGCTTTACACCAAAGATTGATACAAAATACTGTAGTAACTCAGCGGGTCAGGCAGCAACTCTGGGAAGAAGGAATAGCTAACGTTGTGGGTCGAGACCCTTCCTCAGACTCAACGCCAATGGTGTGAACCGAGTGAGCGATAGTCTGTATGGACATGATGGGCCGAAGGGCCTGTTTCAATATTGCACGTCTCACTCTCCTCCACTGAATGGATATTTTTGAGGCAGAGATAGACACGTTCTTGATTAGAACGGGTGTCAAGGGTTATGGGGAGAAAATGGCATTAGGAGGCACGATTGAATGACGGAGTAGACTCAATGGGCCGAATGGCCTAATTCTACGGCTATAACTTGTGAACTTGTAAATAGATCCTCCAACAGTTTACTTATTGCATTACAAAAGTGGTTCAACTTCAAAAGTCACCACTTGTTTCGAGAGATCCTGTGGCAGTGGGAAGTGTTGCAACTGTGCCAGATTTTCCTTCGAGAGTTTAGCTTAGATACAGCGCGGAAACAGGCCCTGTGTGGCATCTGTGCCACCCAGCGATCCCCGTACACTAGCACTATCCTACACACTCAAGGGACAATTAACAATTTTACCAAGCCAATAATAGCCCTGACCCACTGTACGAGTTCATACAAGAGTTCTCCCGAGTTTGCCCTGATTCGAACTCGGAGATTTACGGTAACGGTAGGTACTCGGGGCTCTCGTGGACATTTTTCAACATGTTGAAAAACCTTCACAAGTCTTCCCGAGCTCACCGCGTTTCCCGAGTACCTGCCGTTAGCGTTACGGGCCGCTAAGAGACGTCCCCGAGCTCCGACGTACCCGCTACGTAGATTCTACGTGCTTTCGGGAGAGCTCTTGAATGAACTCGTACAGTGGGACAAAGCTTTTAGCCGACAAACCTGCACGTCTTTGGAGTGTGGGAGGAAACTGGAGATCCCGGAGAAAACCCATGCAGGTCACGGGGAGAACGTACAAACTCCGTACAGACAACACCCGTGGTCGCGATCGAAGGCAGTAACTCTACCGCTGTGCCACCTTAGCGAGCCTAGGTGTGGAGTTGATGAGTGTGTCCTCATCCCTCAGCCAGGGAGAGCCGTGTGATGTACAATTACTGAACGTTCAGGATTAGAAAAAAGGGCAATTAAATGTACATAAGTCATTTTGTTACAATCGATATCTTCTAAATTGATAAGAAAATGTTATCCTTATGCAACAAAAGAGAGTTGTGTAGAAATTCTACTGCAATCGTCTCAGAGGTCCAGTTAGGTGACAACGCCTAGTAGTTTTAATTATTCACATTTTTGAAAAGGAGAACTGAAACTTAGAGTGAGCGGATGTGGATCAGATATTGGTGTTTGCAGCAGATTTATTATTAGTTTTTAAATTCAAGGAAATGGGAGATTCACTTTAGACTTTAAACTTTAGAGATACTTAAGTGGAAACAGACCCTTGGGCCCAGCGAACCCACGCTGACCGGCGATTGCCCAGTACACTAGCACTATCTTACACACTAGGGCCAGTTTACAATTTTACAAAGCCCTCAAACCCATACTTCTTTGGAGTGCGGGAGGAAACCTAGGTACATTGAGAATAGCAAGGGCAATAGACCTATTCTGAGTCGGTGCCTTCAAAGTCTTAGAAGTACCACCACTGTCTGAGGTTGACATGCTGTTAAAGACAAAGCACTGGAGGAAACCTACTAACTACTACTAATATCACCGCCTGTCCATGTTCTCCAGAGATGCTGCCTGGCTATCAAAGTTACTCCAGCACTTTGTATTCCAATCAAGATCCCAGCATCTGCAGTTCCTTCTGTCTCTGATCTCTCGATGTGTTTTAGACTTTGGACTTTAGATATACAGCATGGAAACAGGGCTTTCAGTCTACCGAGTCCAGAGTCGACTGGTGATCACCCCGTACACCAGCATTATCCTACACACAGTAGGGACAGTTTACAATTTTGCCGAAGCCAATTAACCTACAAACCTGCACATCTTTGGAATGTGGGGGGAAACATCCATTTGTATTGAAATGAAGGGCCTGTCCAACCAGCATCCGACTCCATGCGGTGAGCGCGACCAAACTAGAAGCGGGGGCCGCGCGGAGGTCGGGTGATCCCTGTACAGGGCCGTTCCCACCAGCATGCGCCTGCATGCGGCAAGCGCGACCAAACCGGCAGCGAGGGCCGCGCGGAGGTCGGGTGAGTGGCGCAACGCGGCGGAAAGTCCACAAGGTAAGTTTTCAAGGACAGAGAGGGACACACAGAGAGGGACACGGAGGCACACACACAGAGGGTCACGGAGGCACACACACAAAGGGTCACGGAGGCATCTACAGAGAGGGTCACGGAGGGACGACGTCGAGGCGGTATGTAATGCGTCGAGGCGACTGCGGACCGACAGGCCGTTGCCGCACGGAATTTTTGAACATAGTCAGTTTTTCGGAGCCCCGCGCGATGTCGGGACGAACTCCGCACAATTCCGCACGGCTCCGGCGATCGAAGTGGGACCGACCCCGCGAGGCCGGACGGCTCAAGCGACCACGTTAGGTCGCACTCACCGCATGGAGTCGCATGCTGGTAGGACAGGCCCTTAACATTGAACGCTGTGCCAACGTTTGTTTCCTTGCCTCATTTGTAAGCAACACAACCTTGTTGAGTGGTGTGGGCCCATCTGATGCCAGTGGATTGTAGGCAAGTAGATATCAAGAGAACGAAGTTGACAATTGAAGAGAACGAACCAACAACGTTAAACAAAAGATGGTGGAGTAACTTCATGGGTCAGGCAGCATCTCTGGAGAAAAGGGAGAGATGACGTTTCGGATTGTGACATTACACCCTTCATGTTGAACGGTCTCCACCAGAAACGTCACCTATTCCATTTCTCAAGAGATGCTGCCTGACCCACTGAGTTACTGCAGCATTTCTTGTCTCTCTTCGGTATAAACCAGTTTCCGCAGTTCCTTCTTACAGAACATGACACAGAGGGCCAGAAAAACTCAGCAGATCAGGCGGCATCTGTGGAGAAAAGGAAAAAGGTGACGTTTCAAGTCGGGAAGAGTCACGATCCAGATGTCACCTATACTTTTTCTCCACCTATGCAGCCTGACCCGCTCAGTTACTCCAGCACTTTGTGTTGATCTTTGGTATAAACCAGCACCTGCAGTTCCTTATTTCGACAACATGACACATAGTGTTGGAGAAAGTCAACAGGACTCTGGAAAGCAAGGAGCATCTCTGGGGAACATGGACAGGTGGCGTTTCGGTTAGGGTCTCGACCCGTCAACGTCACCTATCCATGTTCTCCAGAGATGCCGCCTGACCCACTGAGTTACTCCAGCACTTTGTGTCCTTCTGTGCAGAACCAGCACTTGCAGTTCCTCGTTTTCTACCACCAACAACATGCTTTATTAATGGGAAAAGCCACAGGTTTTTTTTAATATATAAAACTTACTGAACCTCCAATCAACATTGAGTTATGGCCCATAATGTCGAGATAATCTCTGCGTGCTCTTCCAGTACTCCCACTAAATCCGGCTCTTTCAATCTAATTAGGAGGCCTTTTAGCACAGCGTAACTGTTATTGCATATAGATCTTGGAAATTTCTGCATAGACACTGCAAGTAATGGTTTCCATGTTTAAAAGTCATTTCCATAAGTAAGTGCAATCTCTCGACAGTTTGTTCCTGTTTAATGAAGTGAGGTCGTGTTTGCATTCCTTCCAATATCGCAAACTGAAACCACCCAGGCGTCAGCTAAAAATTAAGGGGCAAAATTAAAACCTACAATCCAAGTAGAAGATGGTAAAACACTGCGGGGGAACATGGTCTGACTCTGCTGAGTGCATCTCCATTTGTTTAAGATATTTTTTTATATATATTTTTGCGGAATTAATGACTTTAATGATAATAAGTGCAAATGACATGGAAGGGAAAATGGTTAACATTTATTTGTACTTGCTGTTATCTTATCTGTTGATGTCATTACAATAGCTCGTTCCATCCCATTCTCTCCCATTAGCTTTAGTATCAGGGGCAACCCAGCAAGACTCCGACAGGGCTATAAATAGTTTCCAAAGACCACATGGAGATCATATCATCTCCACTGAAGCTAATAGCAGGGAAAGAAAAACTCTCGGTTTTTTTTCTCTCTCTCCTCTCTCTCTCCGTTCCCTTCGAAGAATTCTGGTCCAGCTTCTTGGAAAACCGAGCCAAGACCCGGAACCGACGAGCTCCTGCCTCTTTGCTGTTTCCTTTCCTCTGGAGAGCCGTGCGGAGTTGAGTCACAGACATCTGCCCCGAAAAAGCCTTTGCAGATTCTCTCGCGCCTCAGAGCAAATGGTTACTTTTAGTCCTGCGGTTCGTCCCGTTTCCTGCGCAGACCTCTCTGATTTTGTTGCCTCATCTCGCATTCGTATCTGTTTCTGAAACTGAACGGTTTTTGAAATTAAATACCAACACACACATTATAACAATTATTAATGGGAATAATTAATAAATTAATAAATCAATAAACAATAATTAATAAACAATAAATAACAACAAACAAACAGCCCTGGCATTATGTGTCATAGAGTTTAATGTGATATATCGCCGTGTTTAATTTTCATTGTTTTATGTGATAAATATATTTAATTCATATCCAAACATTTTAAATACTGGATTCCTGATAGTTTGATGTTTAGTTTAGTTTAATTAGGTTTAGTTTAGTTTAGTTTAGAGATGCAGCGTGGAAGCAAGCCCACAGCCCACCGAGTCCGCACCAACACTATCCTGCAGACGAGGGGCAATTTACAATTTTTACCAAGCCAGATTATCCCACAAACCCGCACCTCTTTGTAGTGTGGGAGGAAACCAGAGCACTCGGGGAAAACCCGCCCGGTCACAGATACAAACTCCTTAAGGGCCTGTCCCACCAGCATGCAACTCCATGCGATGAGCGCGACCTAACGTGGTCGCTTGAGCCGTCCGGCGTTGCGGGGCCGGTCCCACTTCGATCGCCGGAGCCGTGCGGAATTGTGCGGAGTTCGTCCCGACATCGCGTGGGGCTCCGGAAAACTGACCATGTTCAAAAATTCCGTGCGGCAACGGCTTGTCGGCTCGCAGTCGCCTCGACGCATTACACACCGTCTCGACGTCGTGCCTCCGTGAACCTATCTGTAGGTGCCTCTGTGACCCTCTATGTGTGTGGCTCTGTGGCCCTCTGTATGTGTGTGCCTCGGTGCCCCTCTCTGTGTGCCCCTCTCTGTCCTGGCGAACTTACCTTAGAATTCGCTCCAAGTTCGCCTCACTTTGCGCCGTGTTGCGCCACTCACCCGACCTCCGCGCAGCCCCTACTGCCGGTTTGGTTGCGCTTGCCGCATGCTGGTGGGAACGGCCCTGTACAGGGATCACCCGACCTCCGCACGGCCCCCGCTTCTAGTTTGATCACGTTCATCGCATAGAGTTGCATGCTGGTGGGACAGGCCCTTTACAGACAGCACCCGTAGTCAGGATCGAACCCCGGTCTCTCGCGCTGTAAGGCAGCAACTCTACCGCTGCGCCTCCGTGAAAACGTCCAGTGATTTGGCCTCCACTTCCTTCTGTGGCAGAGAATTCCACAGATTCACAACTCTCTGGGTGAAGAAGTTTTTCCTCATCTCAGTCCTAAATGGCCTACTCCTTATTCTTAAACTGTGACCCCTGGTTCTGGTCTCCCCCAACATCGGGAGCATTTTTCCTGCATCCAATCCTTTAAGAATATTATATGTTTCTATAAGATCCCCTCCCATCCCTCTAAATTCCAGTGCATACAAGCCCAGTCAACCCATTCTTTCAATGCCTGTCTACAGTATGATTTAAAGATTATGTTCCTTGCAGTTGAATATAAATGAGTGGCCTACAGCTTAATATGTCCCAATTATTCTAAAACATAACAAATGGCACAGTTAGCTAATTTATCATTCCACTGCTCCAGCGTCCAGGCTCATGCCTGGCCTGCAGTACTGACCATGTGGAGTTTGCATGCTCTTTATGTGACTGTATGGTGTTCCATCCTGATACCCCACTTTCCCCAAACATCCTATGAAGATGTGCGTTGGCAGGTTAATTGACCTTGTAAATTGCCCTGAGTATGTAGGTCTATGTCATAGAGTTATGCAGCATGGAAACAGGCCCTTCGGCCCAACTTCCCCATGCTGACCAAAACGGACTATCTTAACTAGTCCCACATGCCCGCGTTCGGCCCATATCCCTCTAAACCATTCCTATCCATATACCTGTCCAAATGTCTTTCATATGCCCTGATAGTGCCTGCCTCAATTACCTCCTCTGTCAGCTGGTTCGATACACCCACAACCCTCTGTACGAAATAATTACCCCTCAGGTTCCTATTAAATCTTTCCTCCTTCACTTTAAACCATGTTCTCTAGTTCTTGATTCCCCTATGCTGAGCTAAACATTCTACCCCATCCCCCTCATCATCCTATAGACTATAGGTTCACCAGTCATCCTGGGCTCGACGGGATAAAGTCCTAGCCCGTAGGTAAGTGCTAGATCCTGGAAGAGAGTTTAGTTTAGTTTAGTTCAGAGATACAGCGCGGAAACAGGCCCTTCGGCCCATCGAGTCCGCACCCACCAGCGATCCCCACACACTAACATTATCCTACACACTCTAGAGACAATTACATTGTTTTTTTAATACCTAACCAACCAACCTGATCTCCCGGTGGCTCAGCACTTCAACTCCCCTTCCCATTCCGAATCTGACCTCTCTGTCCTGGGCCTCCTCCATGGCCCGAGTGAGCACCACCGGAAATTGGAGGAGCAGCACCTCATATTCCGCTTGGGCAGTCTGCACCCTAGTGGCATAAACATTGACTTCTCCAAATTCCGGTAGCCCTTGCTGTCTCTTCCCCT
>OY740818.1:7970788-8008288 GCA_963514005.1 Raja brachyura
GCAGAGAATTCCAGAGACTCACCTCTCTCTGTGAAAAATGTTTTTCTCATCTCGGTCCTAAAAGATTTCCCCCTTATCCTTAAACTGTGACCCCTTGTCCTGGACTTCCCCAACATCGGGAACAATCTTCCTGCATCTAGCCTGTGCAACCCCTTAAGAATTTTGTAAGTTTCTATAAGATCCCCCCTCAATCTTCTAAATTCTAGCGAGTACAAGGCTAGTCTATCCAGTCTTTCTTCATATGGAAGTCCTGTCATCCCAGGAATCAGTCTGGTGAACCTTCTCTGTACTCCCTCTATGGCAAGAATGTCTTTCCTCAGATTGGGAGACCAAAACTGTACGCAATACTCCAGATGTGGTCTCACCAAGACCCTGTACAACTGTGGTTGAATATTGAAATATAATTCCCTCGGAGTCATTCCAAGAGCCACTTTAAGAAGCACAATGGAGCAGATGGTAGAGCTGCTGCCTCACAGCGCCAGAGACCCAGGTTCAATCCTGAACTCGGGTACTGTCTATGTGGAGTTCGTACGTTCTCCCTGTGACTGCGTGGGTTTTCTTTGAGTGCTCTGGTTTCCTTCCACACTCCAAAGATGTGCAGGAATGTAGGTAAATTGACTTGGTAAATATAAAAATTGTCCGTAGTGCGTGTAGGATAGTGTTAATGTGCGGGGATCGCTGGTCAACGTGGACTCGGTGGGCCGAAGGGCCTGTTTCCGCGCTGCATCTCCAAAACTGAAACTAGAACTGAAAACCTAAAGATGTGTGGGTTTCTTGGTTAAATAGCCTCTGTAAATTGCCTCTCGTGTTTTGTGAGTGGATGTACGTGGGATAACATGGAACTAGTGTGAACAGGTGATCGATGGTCAGCGTGGACTCGGTTCTTGGTTCTTGGTTACTTGGTCCTCCAAAATATTCCAACTGGAATTTAAACTGGAGGTGGTGAAGGGAGGGGTTTAGCCAGAGAGGGTTATTGGGAAGAAAGTGCCACTTTAAATGTAGTTGCATCTGGCTGGGCAACCGTGGCTTGGTGGAGTTTATTCCATGCTTTAATAGTGCGTGGAAAGAACGAGTTGCTGTACACATCTGTCTTTGAGGCTGGGACCACAAATTGGATCGAATGCCCTCGTCTGCTCCTAATTGGTTTGGGTTGGTGTAGGTCTTGTGATCTATGTCTAGCTGACCATTTAACATTTTGTAAAAATAGGTGAAACTCGGTGGGCCGAAGGGCCTGTTTCCGCACTGTATCTCTAGTCTAAACTGAACTAAACTAAGTTGGCTCAGTTCGTACTGTGCGTTGAGTTTTGTCAACATGCAAAGAAAAATACGTAAATCCCGCTCTTTTAATTATATGGACCCTGAAATAAACCTGTAAGTAGTCTGAAGAAAGGTCACCTATTTCTTTTCTCCAGAGATGCTGCCTGACCCGCTGAGCAATTCCAGCATTTCCGTGTCTACCTTCAGCCTATCTTAAAATATGTCGGTTGCGTTTTACATTCTTCAGATAGAGAATATGCACACGATTTCAACACCAGCGAGACTGTGATGACACAATACAAAAGAATAAAGAGCAGATGAAGGGCCGCACGATGGCGTATCAGTAGAGCTGCTACCTCAGAGACCCGGGTTCGATCCTGATTACGGGTGCTGTCTGTGCGGAGTTTGCACGTCCTCCCCGTGACCTGCGTGGGCTTTCACCGAGAACTTTGCTTCCCTCCCACACTCCAAAGTCGTGCAGGTTAATTGGCTTGGTATAAAATGTAAAAAATTGTCCCCAGTGTGTGTGGGGTAGTGTTAATGTGCGGGGATCGCTGGTCGGCGCGGTCTCGGTGGGCCGGGGGGGCCTGTTTCCTCGCTGTCTCTCTGAACTAAAAAGTAAACAGACAAAGAAAAAACGAGGAACAAAATAAAAGCAGTAGATTAGTAAAGTATAAAATAGATTTGAATAGGGAATTCAGTCTGAAGATGGGTTTCAGCCCGAAACGTTGCCTATTTCCTTCACTCCATAGATGCTGCTGCAGCCGCTGAGTTTCTCCAGCATTTTTGTCTACCTTAGAATAGGGAATACATTGATGGCTTGGGCCCAATACACTGCAGCATCAACACTAGAGGATAGACACAACATTCTGGGGTAACTCAGTGGGACAGGCAGCATCTCTGGATAGAAGTGATGCCCCTTGACCCACTGAGTTACTCCAGCATTTTGTGTCTATCTTTGGTTTAAACCAGCATCTGCAGTTCCTTCCTACACATCAACAGTAGAGGCACCTTTCAGATTAAAACCATAGTGTTTAAGAAGGAACTGCAGATGCTGGAAATCGAAGGTCGACGAAAGTGCTGGAGAAACTCAGCGGGTGAGGCAGCATCTATGGAGCGAAGGAAATAGGCAACGTTTCGGGCCGAAACCCTTCTTCAGCCTGATCAGACTGATTAAAACCATAATTAGCTTCAGCCGTAAGCGGAACTTCAGATACGGTACCTGACACACAGAAGGGTCTCGATCCGAAACGTCACCCATTCCTTCTCCCCAGAGATGCCGCCTGTCCCGCTGAGTTACTCCAGCTTTTTTGCGTCTATCTTCGGTTTAAACCAGCGTCTGCAGTTCCTTCCAACACAAACATTACCTTGATGTCCCTTGAAATAGATCTGTTCTGAGGTTTCAAAGGTTCAGCGTATGAAAGGCACCTTTCAGATTAAAACCGCAAAACCTCTCTTCCCTCTTGATGCAGAAGCATGGATCATGATCCTTCTTATCCTACCTTTCAAATGGAACATGCAGGCAGGCACCTCTACAAACCACTCCGACCAGGAACAAATTGCTTTTTATGACCCTATGTTTGTCTAGAGACAGGCTGGGGGAAATTTGGCTTCGGGTTTTTGCAGCAATAACAACCTCGCCACTTTGTCTCATGCTGTGAGGAGCCATTTTAGTGCCTCGGTGTCAATTGCACGACAAATGCAGAGGTCATTGGGTTTTTTTCAGGAGTCCCCATTAGCTCTCGGTTTCCATGGCTAAGCTTGCAGTGATGGCTGGGTGGTGAAGTTAAACAGAGGAGGCCACACCGCAATTCTCCCTCGCCTATCGAAAAGACAACTGCATCCGGCTTGCTCACCGCTTTCAGCACTGATGAGGCTGAGCATCTATGAGGCGCTGGTCAGACCATATTTGGAGTATCGCAAACAATTTTTGGGCCCCGTATTTGAGGAAGGATGTGCTGGCGTTGGTGAGGGTCCAGAGGAGGTTTTACGTGAACGATCCCAAGAAAGAAGCTAACATAGAAACATAGAAACATAGAAAATAGGTGCAGGAGGAGGCCATTCAGCCCTTCGAGCAAGCACCGCCATTCATTGGGATCATGGCTGATCGTCCCCAATCAATAACCCGTGCTTGCCTTCTCCCCATATCCCGTGACTCCACTAGCCCCTAGAGCTCTATCTAACTCTCTCTTAAATCCATCCAGTGATTTGGCCTCCACTGCCCTCTGTGACAGGGAATTCCATAAATTCACAACACTCTGGGTAAAAAAGTTTTTTCGCACCTCAGTCTTAAATGACCTCCCCTTTATTCTAAGACTGTGGCCCCTGGTTCTGGACTCGTCTCCAAATCTGAGGAAGGATATTATTGCCATAGAGGGAGTGCAGAGAAGGTTCACCAGATTGATTCCTGGGATGTCAGGACTGTCTTATGAACAAAGACTGGATAAACTCAGTTTATACTCTCTAGAATTTAGGAGATTGAGAGGGGATCTTATAGAAACTTACAAAATTCTTAAGGGGTTGGACAGGCTAGATGCAGGAAGATTGTTCCCGATGTTGGGGTGGTCCAGGACAAAGGGTCACAGCTTAAGGATAAGGGGGAAATCCTTTAGGACCGAGATGAGAAGGACTTTTTTCACTCAGAGAGTGGTGAGTCTCTGGAACTCTCTGCCACAAAGGGTAGTTGAGGCCAGTTCATTGGCTATATTTAAGAGGGAGTTAGATGTGGCCCTTGTGGCTAAGGGGATCAGAGGGTATGGAGAGAAGGCAGGTACGGGATTCTGAGTTGGATGATCAGCCATGATCATATTGAATGGCCGTGCATGCTCGAAGGGCCGAATGGCCTACTCCTGCACCTAATTTCTATGTTTCTATGTTTAATCTAAGACTGTGGCCCCTGGTTCTGGACTCGCCCAACATTGGGTAACTCAGCGGGACAGGCAGCCTCTCTGGAGAGAAGGAATGGGTGACAATTCGGGCTTCAATGAGTGGGTTAACAAATCATGAATGCTGGTCAGCACTGTGGAGTTTAGAAGGATGAGGGGGCACCTCATTGAAACTTACCAAATAGTGAAAGGCCTGGATAAGGTGGATGTGGAGAGGATGTTTCCACTAGTGTGAGCGTCTAGGACCAGAGGCTACAACCTTAGAATAAAAGGATGCACCTTTAAAAAGGAGATGAGGAGGAATTTCTTTAGTCAGAGGGTGGTCAATCTGTGGAATTCATTGCCACGGATGGCTGTGGAGGCCAAGTCAATGGATATTTTTAAGGCGTAGATTGACAAATTCTTGATTAGTACGGGTGTCAGGGGTTATGGGGAGAAGGCAGGAGAATGGGATTTGGAGAGAGAGACAGATCAGCAATGACCGAATGGCGCAGTAGACTTGATGGGCCGAATGGCCTAATTCTGCTCCGATTATATGAACATATGATGATATTACTTGGTTTGAGTCGGAACTCTGAAATATACCGTGCGTCTTCCCACATTAATTGATACGGCTACAAGGTGATACGGCTGATCGTTGTAGATAAGAAATCATGAACTTAGATTTTTTAATTGTAGCTGGTACATGTTTTAAAATCAAGAGCAGCATCAGAGACAAATCTAGGGTGGACTCGGCACTGTTTCACCGAACACTTACGTTCAGTTCACCAAGGCCTGCTGGATGTCCCGGTCGCCAACCATTTTAACTTTCCATCCCATTCTCACACTGACCTTCCTGTCCAAGGCCTCCACCATTGCCAGAGTGAAGCCACACACAAAATGGAGGAGCAGCTCCTCATATTCCACTGGTCCTATAATCCAGTGGTGAGACCATTGCATTCTCCAAGGTTAGGTAACTTAAACCTGCCCCCCTACTTTCCCCACCTACCACCCTCTTTACCTGCCCCCCTCTTTACCCAAACTAAACTCACACCTACTCTTCCACTCCCCCTCCCATTCCTTCCTCTAGCTTCACAATTTGTGCCTATCAATACCTTGTCTCACACCTTTTGGCTTTTCATCACTGGCCTTTGTGCAACCATCTGCCTATCGACCCTTCCTCACCTGTACCAACCTAATACCAGAACAGAGCTTTTTATCCTTGTACTCAACGGCTGAGTTATCGAGTTATAGAGTGATACAATGTGGAAACAGGCCCTTCAGCCCAACTTATCCACACCACCAACATGTCCCAGCTACACTAGTCCCACCTGCCTGCCCTTGGGCCATATCCCTCCAAACCTGTCCTATCCATGTACCTGTCTAACTGTTTCTTAAACGTTGGGATAGTCCCAGCCTCAACTACCTCCTCTGGCAGCTCGTTCCATACACCCACCACCCTCTGTGCGATAATGTTTACCCCCTCAGATTCCTATTAAATCTTTTCCCCCTCACCTTAAACCTATGGTCTTCGATTCCCCTACTCTGGGCAAGAGACTCTGTGCATCTACCCGATGGTTTTGTACACCTATATAAGATCACCCCTCATCCTCCTGCGCTCCAAGGTCCCAGCCTACTCAACCTCTCCCTATAGCTCACACCTTCTAGTCCTGGCAACATCGTTGTTGCTCCAGCACTTTGTGTTTTTATGCTGTCAATAGATAGACACAGCAATGCTATTCCAAGGTGCAATGCGTACCAGGAGGAGTCGAGGAATCATCCTGCCTCTAGATGCGGCAACAGTTTTTTAGAATGTCTCAAGGATTTAGTCCTCGACAGTCACTTTGGGAGCCTGCGCCAGAATCCCAGCTGCAAACCACGCCCCAGACTACGTATAAATCCCACCCACATAATTACAGGCAGATAAAATCTAAAGCTAACTGATTATAGTTATAACATACCGAGTTAAACAAAATGGCTACTACACTGCCTTTCACTGGGAAAGCATTTGCTCATTTATGGGCCTGTCCCACTTACGCAACTTTTTTGGTGACTGTCGGCAACCATCATAGGTCATTGCAGGTCTCCAAAAATTTTCAACATGTTGAAAATCCAGCGGCGACCAGTACAATGTACGACTCTTTGGGCGACTACACACGACCATACGGGCTTCACCCCACGACATGTCGCCTGTATGGTCGTGAGTCGTCTCCTCAGTCGCCCAAAGAGTCGTAGCGTCTTTCTGGATTTTCAACATGTTGAAAATTTTTGGCGACCTGCGACGACCTATGACGGGTGCCGGCAGTCGCCAAAAAAGTCTTGTAAGTGCGACAGGCCCATTAGCATATTCTCACTGAAGAGCGTAGAACTGCAGATGCTGGAATGTTGAGCCAAACACAAAGTGCTGGGGAAACTCAGTGAGTCAGGCAGCATCGATGGAGGGAGTGGACAGATGCCGTTTCAGGTCAGGGCGCCTCTGGTCCCGGCCCGAAACGTCTCCTGTTTATTCCTTCCACCAAACCATCTGACCAATCGAGTTCTTCCAGCACTTTATATTCTCATTAACCCTGATTCCCAAAATGACTGCCCAATAGATTCTTGATTAGTACGTGTGTCAGAGGTTATGGGGAGAATGGGGTTAGGAGGGAGAGATAGATCAGTCATGATTGAATGGCGGAGTAGACTTGATGGGCCGAATGGCCTAATTCCACTCCTATTCCTGATGACCATGTTGCTGAGACAAGGGCCAGGAAGCGTTACAGCGGTTATCTATGTCACCTTCGCACAGTCTGAAGAAGGGTCTTGACCAGAAACGTCACCTACCCGTGTACTCCATAGCAGCCGCTTAACACACTGAGTTATTCCAGGACTTTGTGTCCTTTCGTGAAATGATCAACATCTGCAGTTCTGTTTCTACCTCATCTTCTTACTGCCTGGTTCACCCTTCCAATCAAGGATGAATCATTTTTACGAGAGACTCAATTACTCACTGGGTCTATTTTGTGTCTATCTTTGGTGTAAACCAGCATCTGCAGTTCCTTCCTACACATATGCGCAGCGGTAGAGTTGCTGCCTCACAGAGCCAGAGACCCGGGTTCGATCCCGACTACTGGTGCTGTCTGTACAGGGTTTGTATGTTCTCCCCCTGACCGGCGTAGGTTTCCCCCGAGATCTTCGGTTTCTTCCCACACTCCAAAGACGTACCGGTTTGTAGCTTAATTGGCTTGGTGCAAATGTAAATTGTCCCTGGTGTGTGTAGGATAGCGTAGAGGGCCTGTGCCATTTGCACGTCATTTGCGCGACATCATTTACGCGTCACGACGCACGCATTAAGCGCACGGCGCGTGGTGACGCGCGGTCGTGCGTGGCACCCCAGGATTTTGGAATGTACAAAATCTTCGTACGCCATCTGCGTGACGCGCAAAAAACGCCCGTGGGGCAGGCCCTTTAATGTGCGGGGATTGCTGGTCCATGTGACTCGGTGGGCCGAAGGGCCTGTTTCCGCACTGTATATCTCTAAACTAAACTATAAGAGCATCATATTATCACATTGTCTAATCATGAGTTCCACTTGTACCTGTCCACTAATCTCTATTAATATCTGTCACATCCTTTTTACCGCTACAACTCTATTCTTCCAATGCTCGCTATTAATTTCCGTCCTCATATTTCCATTAATCTGATATGAATATTCCTGAATAAATATTATCTTTTCTCATCTATCTTAACTCCTGTCACTGTTATTTCCTTTTAATACCTCGACCCAATTAATTGTTGCTCTCATAGCAATATTGAACTTCCCTGATCATTAGTGGCTATCTATCCACACTCATACATACATTTGCCTTTAACTATTTCCTCATATCAGATCCTATGAATCCAATTTTAATCCTACATATTTTTAATAACAACATTACCCACCCTACATTCTTATTACTATATCTGTATGCTTCCATTCTTACCTGTTTGCATACCTAAGACATTTACTTCCTATTATTTTTTGGCAGCTCTCCTGAATCAATTAATTTCTTTATTAAACTCTACCCTGTATCAATATTAATGATCTCACTAATATATCTATCAATATGTCTCTGAATCACCTGAAAAGCTGTTGTGGCATCATAATGCATATCTGAATATGAATACAGGATCGCTCAGCAGTTGGCTTTTCATGTTCCTGTGTCTGAACAAGTACTATTTTTAATCGGAATCTGAGGGGTATCTTTAACATGGAAAGGGTGGTGGGGGTGTGGAACAAGCTGCCGGAGGAGGTAGTTGAGGCAGGGACTATCCCAATGTTTAAGAAACAGTTAGACAGGTACATGGATAGAACAGGTTTGGAGGGATATGGACCAAACGCGGGCAGGTGGGACTAGAGTAGATGGGACATGTTGGCCGGCGTGGGCAAATTGGGTCGAAGGGCCTGTTTCCACACTGCATCACTCTATCACTATCACACTATGACTATTTATTTATATAGCAGAATTAGTCCATTCGGCCCCTCTACTCTGCCTTCTCTCTCTCTCTCCTGCCATCTCCCCGTAACCTTTGACGCCCGCACTAATCAGGAATCTCTGCCTTAAAAATATCCAATGTCTTGGCCTCTACAGCCGTCTGTGGCAAATAATTCCACAGATTCACCACCCTCTGACGAAAGACATTTCTCCTCATCTCCATTCTAAAGTTACGTCCTTTCATTCAGAGGCCGTGTCCTCTGGTTCTGAACTTTCGCGTTACTGGAAACATCCTTTCCACATGCGCTTTATCTAGGCCTTTCATTATTGGGCAGGATTTCAAAGAGATAACCCCTCATCCTTCAAAACTCCAGCGAGTACGGACACAAAGCCTTCAAAGATCCGACACATATTATCCCAATCATTTAAATTCTCATCTCTAAATCATAAGTGCCAACATGGTGAGCTGTTGTAGCCAATCCATATTGTTTTAATAATATTAATCTTAAAGCTATATTTAGTTTAGATTATTTTAGTTTATTTTATTGTCACGTGTACCGAGGTACAACAGACAATAGGCAATAGGTGCAGGAGTAGGCCATTCGGCCCTTCGAGCCACCACCGCCATCCAATGTGATCATGGCTGATCATCCCCAATCAGTACCCCGCTCCTGCCTTCTCCCCTGACTCCGCTATTTTTAAGAGCCCTATCTTGCTCTCTCTTGAAAGCATCCAGAGAACCGGCCTCCACCGCCCTCTGAGGCAGAGAATTCCATAGTACAGTGAAAACCTTTTTTGTTGCTTGCTATCTAGTCAGAGGAAAGACTATACATCATTATAATCAAGACATCCTCAGTGTACAGATACAGGGTAATGCTTAGTGCAAGATAAATGTCAGTAAAACTGGATTATAGATAGTCCGAAGGTCTCCAATGAGGTAGATGGTAGCTCAGAACCGCTCTCTATTTGATGATAGGATGGTTTAGTTGCCTGATAACAACTGGGAAAATGTTGCCAAAATATTGTGTTTGTACCTGTCCCTAGATCTATTAATAATTTGCATTATCCCTATGCCTGTGCATATAAAGACTATTGAGTATTTGTTAATATTTGTCTCTGTGCCTGTTTTAATAACACACCATGCCTTCAAATACCAGATCCTGTTACTTTTTCAATACCTGACCCGTGCTGGTATTAATATCTGCCTCCTTGCCTATTAATATCTGTCTCATGCCAATTATGAATAACTTCCCCTTTACCTTGACTAGTAACTCCTTAACATATGTAGTCATGCGTCTATTAATAACTCTCTCCCTGTCTCTGTTAACACACGATTATATGGATATTTTTCCCTGTCATATCTATTAATGTACTACTTCCAAATGTGTTTTCTCGATTAATACTATTCATGTAACCATTAATAGTTTATCATTTCTTTTTAATGTTCCTGTATTTTCTGATTACACCTCTATTAATATGTCCACAAATTTACCTGAATACCTGTCCCAAAAGATATATCAACAAATGTCTCAGTTTCCCAATGAAAAAACGTACCTATTTTTTCCATAATGTACTTATATTTTCATGTAAATCTCCATGGCTATGACTATTATTGGGAAACTTAACCTATAGATTTTAGGGATTTTAGAGATACAGCATGGAAACAGGCCCTTCGGCCCATCAAATCCATGCCAACCAACCATCACCTGTTCACACTAGTTCTATGTTATCCCAGTTTTGTATCCAACACAATTAACAGGAGCCAATTAGCCTGCAAACCTGTACGTTTTTGGAGTGTGGGAGGAGGCCGGAGAACCCGGAGGAAACCCACGCGGTCACAGGGAGAACGTACAAACTCCGTACAGACAGCACCCGTTGTCAGGATCGAACCCAACTCTACCGCTGCGCCACCGTGCCGCCCCTATAGGCAGACCTGCCTCAAGTGAAGGGCAGTGATTGCTGTTACATGATAGACCATTGGTGGTATCCAATTCTCAGTTCATTCTCAGGGCGGCACAGTGGTGCAGCTAGCAGACACGCTACCTCACAGCAGCAGAGACCTCGGTTCATTCTTTAACACAGGTGCTGGCAGTGTGAGGTTGCTCATTCTCCCTGTGACCGCGTGGGTTTCCTCCGGGTGCTCTGCCTCCTTCCACATCCCAGGGAGTGTTGGTCGGTACATTACTTGCCCTCTGTATGTTACCCCTGCATGACGAATGGGGACAGTGGGATAACTTAGAACCAGTGTCAACGTGTGATTGCTCACACTAGTTCTATGTTATCCCACTTTCCCCACACATTAGGGTAATTGATGGTCAGCATGAACTCGGTGGGCCGAATGGCCTGTTTCCGAGCTGTACTTCTTTTTTTAAAAAATGTTTTTATTAGAAGTAAATGCATAATAAAATGCATTTTGTTTGTTGCAGTCATACATTATTAATATTATTTGTATTATCAATGGTATAATAATTATACTTCTATATATATTTTTTAATTTTTATATAGATAGAAAATAATAGAGACAGAAAGAAAATAAACCAACAAATTCAAAGAGAATGGAGTAATCAGCTAATTATACATTATTGGAGAAATGTCTGTGGATTATAAAATGGAATTCTTCATCGAATCCTTGATTCGGGTTTCAGTCAGGTTCTCGTGCCGAACCGGTTTGCCCCTTCAAATAGTCAATGAATGGAGACCATACTCTAGTAAATAGTTCTTGTTTGTCCATTAAGACAAACCTTAATCTTTCCAAATCTAGGGTCTCCGACATTTCCATAGTCCACATTGTAATTGTGGGGGTTATAGGGCCTTTCCAAAATTTTAATATTAATTTTTTCCCAGTTATTAAACTATAATCGACAAAGTTTCTTTGGTTTATTGTAAATAATTGATTTTGTTCTAGTATTCCTAATATTATTAATTTTGAATCGGGGTGAGCTGTACCTCAAACTAACTAAACTCCCTGGTGTCCTGAGATACCTGCTGCGGGTCAACCTGTCTCAGAAGGAGGGTGACAGTCACCTTTAAGGGCCTGTCCTACCAGCATCCGACTCCATGCGATGAGCGCGATCAAACTAGAAGCGGGGGCTGAGCGGAGGTCGGGTGATCCCTGTACAGGGCCGTTCCCACCAGCATGCGCCTGCATGTGGCAAGCGCGACCAAACTGGCAGCAGGGGCCGCGCGGAGGTCGGGTGAGTGGCGCAACGCGGCGCAAAGTGAGGCGAACTTAGAGCGACGTCTAAGGTAAGTTCGCCAGGACAGAGAGGGGCACACAGAGAGGGGCACAGAGGCACACACACACAGGGCCACGGAGCCACACACATAGAGGGTCACGGAGGCACCTACAGATAGTTTCATGGAGGCACGATGTCGAGGCGGTGTGTGATGCGTCGAGGCGGCTGCGAGCCGACAAGCCGTTGCCGCGCGGAATTTTTGAACATAGTCAGTTTTTCGGAGCCCCACGCGATGTCGGGACGAACTCCGCATAATTCCGCATGGCTCCGGCGATCGAAGTGGGACCGGCACCGCGACGCCGGACGGCTCAAGCGACCACGTTAGGTCGCGCTCATCACATGGAGTTGCATGCTGGTGGGACAGGCCCTTTACTCAACAGACCATGGGATTTGTGTCGGAAAACGTGTTTATTTATTGATGTGTGTATATATTTATATAATAGTACATGGACACACTGATCTGTTCTGTAGTCAATGCCGACTATGTTCTGTTGTGGTGAAGCAAAGCAAGAATTTCATTGTCCTATCAGGGACACATGACAATAAACTCTCTTGAATCTTGAATCTTGAAAACCCATTTCCCAGTTGGCTAAAGGTTGTATGTGTACGAAGGAACTGCAGATGCTGTTTGATACGAAATATAGACACAAAATGCTGGAGTAACTCAGCGGGTCAGGCAGCATCTCTGGAGAAAAAGAATAGGAGACCCTTCTTCAGACTGAAAGTAAAGAAGGAAATTGTGTGGGTGGGGGAGAGGGGGGGGGGGATCACTGATGATCACTGATAATTTGCACAGATTTGTTAGCGTGGGTGAATTTATGATTTAGTTTGTTATTTTTGTCGTACCAAATGAAGAATGTTATCTTACTATTGCTGCTCTGTATGTTCTTAATTTCTCTAGAGACACAGTGTGGAAACGAGCCCTTCAGCCCACCAAGTCCACGCCAACCACCGATCGCTCGTACACTAGTTTTACCTTTCACCAAGGGACAATTTACAGAGGCAAATTAACCTACAAATCTGCACGTCTTTGGAGTGGGGGAGGAAACCGGAGCACTCTCGAGCGGTCAGAGGGCGAGCGTACAAACTCCATACAGACGGCATCCGTAGTCAGAATCAAACCCGAGTCTCTGTCGCAGTAAGGCAGCAACTCTGCCGCTGCGCCAATTTGTAAATTACGCTTGGCCTCATTTGACCCTATTTTGCTTCCCGTTTCACCTCAAAAAAAGACTATAGTGCAACATGTTATAAAAAGGAATTGTAGATGCTGGTTTATACCAAAGATATGGGGTGGGAGACTGCAACCTTCACGTGGTCCACCCTGATTCAACGAATGCAATCCACAAACAGAAGATCAAACAGAACAAGTTGTCTTAAAGCCCTGTCCCACGGTACGAGTTCATTCCAAGAGCTCTCCCGAGTTTGCCCTGATTCGAACTCGGAGATTTACGGTAATGGCCGCTCTTCGTTACTCGGGGCTCTCGTGGACATTTTTCATCATGTTGCAAAATCTTCACGAGTCTTCCCCTGCTTACCTGCCGTTAGCGAGTCTTCCCGAGTACCTGCCGTTAGCGCTAAGAGACGTCCCCGAGCTCCGACGTACCCCCTACGTTCATTCTCCGTGCTTACCACGAGTTTGATTTTTTTTTAAACTCGGGAGAGCGCTTGGAATGAACTCGCACCGTGGGACAGGGCTATAACAACATCAGGCTGTGCACGCCATGCGCAAGAAGAAGAAGACCAAAGAAGACCAAAGAAGAAGACCAAAGATATGCCTGAAATGCTGGAGAAACAGCTGAGGCAGTACCTTGCTCATTGATGGGGAGACCACGCTTAGCAATGTCCTTCAATTTAAACAGAGCATTCAATAATTGGATGAGGTTGGATGTTGGTTAGCTGAACGTATAGCCCATCAGTTATAGCCAGATGCCACCCCAGAATTGAATGCGGTAGAGTTGCTGCCTTACAGCGCCAGAGACCCGGCTTCGATCCCAACTACATGTGCTGCCTGTATGGAGTTTGTACGTTCTCCCCGTAACCTGGTGGGTTTTATCCAGGATCTCCGCTTTCCTCCCACACTCCATAGATGTGCAGGTTTGTACGTTAACTAGCTTTGGCAAAATTGTCCCTAGGGTAGTGTTAGTGTGCGGGGATCGCTGGTCCGTGTGGACTCGATGGGCCAAAGGGCCTGCTTCCGCGCTGTTTCTCTAAACTAAACTAAACTAAACATAGAACGAGTGTGACAAAAACGCTGGAGAAACTCAGCGGGTGAGGGATTTCAATTTTCCAGCGATTCTGCCTCACCCGCTGAGTTTCTCCACCATATTTGTCTACCTTCAATTTTCCAGCATGTGCAGTTCCTTCTTAAACATAGAACTAGTGTGAACAGGTGATCGTGGTCGGCGCGGACTCGGTGGGCCGTGGTGTATTATTTCTAAACTAAACTAAAATCGAGGTACATGTTCAGACAAAGAGCAAAGTGGCATCACCAAACGTCAGAGCTGCCTCAAGCTTAAGCGCAATGTAACTAATTTGCAATAAAGCTCGTTTGTGATTCCATTTTCTTGCAAATATAATCAAAGAGCGAAGAATCTAACAGCCAGTGAATCCCAGCGTTTGGCCCGTCTGCCGTTTTGCCGATACCCACGTGACAGCTAATGAATGTAAACATCCCATCAAATAATCAGCAGTTGAAGTTGATTTATCTACAAACAAAAATCAAGTTGTAGCCTTTTATTTATGTCTGAAGGGGAAATCTATGCTTGACCTTAGTGAGTTTCTCCGTCTATTGATAAATTGGGCTGGACGTCGAGAATGGAATTGGCTTCATTTGTTTCTCTGTCTGGGTAATGACAGCTGGCTATACAATTGATGGGGTATACTCTCCCTTAACCAACATCCAAACGCAGTTATTGGCTTTTCTTTTTGTTGCCACATTTGACAAGTTTGTTCCCTGGCAGTGGTCCTCTGTAGGTGTATGATGCACAACACTATTAGTCAAGTAAAGCATAGTAAGTGCTTTGTGATGTCTAGTTACTGGTAAAGTGACAGTGTCCTGCTGTATGATAGCTGTGTCAGCATATGGAACAGCCGGAGGCTTGGCGTTCTCCGGAGCCCCGTGCAGAAGTCTATTTATCCCTCATCGTGACTGGAGCCAGGTTCGCTTGGCAGAGAGTGATAGAGGCAGAACAGGAGGGTTGTTACTGGTGACGGGGCAAAGCATGCGGCCCTATGAAGTCCTGCCCTGCCAGTGGGCAGTGCATCATTGGGTGCTAATTTCCGCAGTGCATTGGGCTTCAAGAATACAATGCAATAACAAAAACTCATCCTTAACAGCTAAAGTGGATTTGTGGATGAGCTGCCAACTCTCAAACACATACTTTTATACTCATCCTGCCATAATCCATTTTATTCTCTCCACAATCCCATCAGGGGCGGCATGGTAGAGCTGCTGCCTTGCAAAGCCAGGAACCGCAGATTCGATCCTGACTACTGGTGCTGTCTGTACAGAGTTTGTGCATACTTCGTGTGTGACTGTGGGTTTTCTCCGGGTGCTCCGGTTTCATCCCACATTCCAACGACATGCATGTTTGTCGCCTAATTGGCCTTTGTAAACTATCCCCAGGGTGCAGGATAGAACGAGTGTACGGGGTGATCGTTGGACGGCATGGACCCGGTGGGCCAAAGGGCCTGTTTCCACGCTGTATCTCTCAACTAAACGAAACTAAACTAAACTCAGCTAAATCTTCAATTTGAAATATGGGACTCAGTATTTGAAAGGGGGTGGGTTTGACAGATGTTGACATATGTGAGATTAATAAACTATTTTGGAAGCTATTCCGCATGGGAAAAATACACAAGCAACTGCAGATGCTGGTTTTGCAGAAAAAAGACAGAAAGTGCTGGAGTAACTCAGCGGGGCAGGCAGCATCTCTGGTGGACATGGATGGGTGATGTTGCGGGTCGGGACCCTTCTGCAGATTAATCTGCAGGTGGGCTTTAACTTGCTTGAGTGGGACCAGATAGTGAACTGGTTGTCCAACATTTTGAAAGACGTGAATTCACTGGGTCAGTTTGCTGGAATGAATGGGGAGAAGAAGGGTCTTTCAACTCAAATATTATTCTTTTGGAAGAGAGCGAGGCAAAGTAGGACCAAAGTAGGACCAAAGTTTCCAGTCTAGAATCTCCTGAACACCTCTCCTCAACCCGCCTAAACCTACCTGATGTCCCGGTTGCCAAACACTTTAACTCCCCCTCCCATTCCCACACTGACCTCTCTGTCCTGGGCCTCCTCCACTGTCAGAGCAAGGTCCAGGGCAAATTGGAGGAACAGCACCTCATACTTCACTTGGGCAGCTTACACCCCAGCGGTATGAACATGGACTTCTCTACCTTTGTAGCTCTTGCTTTCTCCCTCTCTCCATCCCTCCCCCTTCCTAGTTCTACATTAGTCTGACTCTCGCCCTGATTATATTTTATCCCTGTCTGCTTCGTTGTCACCTTCTCCTAGCTAACAATGATCTATTCTACATTTCCCCTGATCATCATCCCCTTTGATGACTCATTTTCCCACCTTATACTCCCTTATCTCCGTGTCTCCCTCTCCCCTGACTCTCAGTCTGAAGAAGGGTCTCGAGCCGAAACGTCATCCATTCCTTCTCTCCAGAGACGCTGCCTGTCCCGCCGAGTTACTCCAGCATTTTGTGTCTATCTTCGGTTTACCGTAGAGATAGACAGGACAGGGCGGCACGGTGGCGCAGCGGTAGAGTTGCTGCCTCACAGCGCCAGAGACCCGGGTTCGATCCTGACTACGGGTGCTGCCTGTAAGGAGTTAGTACGTTCTCCCCGTGACCTGCGTGGGTTTCTCCGGGATCTCCAGTTTCCTCCCACACTCCAAGTACATACATAAACACATAGGTAGAGAACACATGCTGGAGAAACTCAGTGGGTGAGGCAGCATCTATGGAGAGAAGGTATAGGCAACCTTTCAGGTCTCGACCCATTTTTTGTCTACCTTCGATTCATCCAGCATCTGCAGTTCTTTCTCCTACATAAATAAGTAGATTGTGTCAAAGAAGGAACTGCAGATGCTGGAGAATCGAGGGTTACACAAAAAGCTGGAGAAACTCAGCGGGTGCAGCAGCATCTAAGGAGCGAAGGAGATAGGCGACGTTTCGGGTCGAGACCCTTCTTCAGACAGCTTCCGTAAAGAAATTATAAATTGTCCCTAGTGTGTGTAAAGGATAGCGAAATCCTCCTGTCCCACGGTACGAGTTCATTCCAAGAGTTCTCCCGAGTTTGCCCTGATTCGAACTTGGAGATTTACGGTAATGGCCGCTCGTCGGTACTCGGGGCTCTCGTGGACATTTTTCAACATGTTGAAAAATCTTCACGAGTCTTCCCGTGCTTACCTGCCGTTAGCGAGTCTTCCCGAGTACCTGCCGTTACGTTAAGAGACGTCCCCGAGCTCTGACGTACCCGCTACGTTCATTCTCTGTGCTTACCACGAGTTTGTTTTTTTTTAAACTCAGGAGAGCTCTTTGAATGATCTCGCACCGTGGGACAGGGCTATTGGGACAGGGATCGCTGGTCGGCGCGGACTCGGTGGGCTGAAGGGCCTTTTTCCACGCTGTATCTCGAAACTAAAGTGTGGATGACAGAAATATGAGGCAGGTAGAAGCGATAAGATTAAATAAAGAAAGATAAATGGAGGGAAAGAAAAATTGAATAATGTTGATAGTGAGGAAAAGTCGGGGAAAATGTAAAACATTTATTTTGCGCTAAGATTCTCTGGCAACAATTTAATACCTGCAGGAATGCAACTCAACAGCTTAAGTGGCTCCCTTTCTGGATGGGAGAAGTTGTATAATTAATTTTCATCTCATTAATTCACACTCCTAACTTTCTGTAGTGAATTAAATGGGAAATTAATGTGTAAATCTAGGAAGTTGTGAAAACCAACTGTGATGCTGTGATGTTTGGCAAGCAGAGCAGTGTAAATTGACCAGAAAATTCACAACTTATTGCATATCGCTGATTTCCTGAACGTGGGGGCTGATTTGTGCATTTTCGTTTACAGATACCGCGCGGAAACAGGCCCTTCGGCCCACCGAGCCCGCGCCAACCGGCGATCCCTGCGCATTAACACCACCCTAACACACACTAGGGACAATTTGCAATTAAGCTGCAAACCTGCACGTCTTTGGAGTGTGGGAGGAAACCGAAGATCTCAGAGAGAACCCACGCAGGTCACGGGGAGAACGTGCAGACTCCATACAGACAAGCAGCCGTGGTCAGGATCAAACCCGGGTCTCTGGCGCTGTGAGGCAAGAGCTCTACTGCTGCGTCACCATAACGTTGAATAGAGTTAACATGGATCGCGCTCGTCAACCCACAATGCAACGTTTATTCCTGCACTGAACAATCCCCTGCAGCACAGATGTGTTCATGTTCAAAAGCAGTCGGAGCAGAATTAGGCCATTCGGCCCATCGAGTCTCCTGCGCCGACCCATGTCTCCCTCTCAACCCCATTCTCCTGTCTTCTCCCCATAACCCCTGGCACCTGCACTAATCAAGAATCCATCTATCTCTGATTAAAAACATCCACTGACTTGGCCTCTGCAACCTTCAGCGGCAATGAATTCCACAGATTCACCACCCTCTGACTAAAGAAATTTCATTTCGGAGTCACGTGAGTGACTTCGTGAAGAGCCCGCCGGCGCGCATGCTCGACTTATCGTCGTAACGCGTTGCTGCGACGGCTGGTGGTGGAGCGCGCTCCTCGCCAGCCCTTCATAAGGGGCCACGGAGGTAAGTATTCTACCTTTAGTTGGTGGTCCTTGTTGTCTGATTATGTCTTGCAGCAAGGACATGGATGGGAGTTCGAAGGGCCGGAGGACGTCAGGACGAGTTCGCCGGTCAACAGTTCCGGGGCCTTTACCATCGGCAGTACCTGCAGCGCAGGCCGGGACTCAGGCGGAGATGTGGGTAAGCCCTGTGATTACAGGTCCAGATCCACCAGCACACCACAGCTCGGAGGAGTTCGACGAGGAGGAGTGTGGTGTGCCGCCAGAGCAGGGGGACCCTGCCATGGCAGTCAGGTCGTCAGCGGGCTCGCTGGCGACCTCGAGCAGGGCACGTGCCGTTGCACGGCCTGTTCCACTCAGCCCTCCGAGAAGGGGGAGGGCAGGAGCCCAGAAGCCTAACCCTGTTAGGGCTAAGGCATTGCCTATCGCGGAGGAGCGGTCAGGTTCCAGGGCGAGACCCGGGGCGGCTGTGAGGTCCAGCCGGCACACCCCGACTCTCGACGCCGGGACGGGTCGGTCGAGTCGGGTCTCGTCACGGTCGCCGAGCCCCCCATGGATGGGTGGGCGAGACCATGCGTCGGCAACGTCCACGATGTGGGCAGCCGGCAAGACTGCGCGGGCCCCAGGCAGCCATGCTTCGGCTGGTGCCGACACCTCGCCGCGAGTGCCCTTAGTGGCAGCGGCTTCAGCTCTCGCTAAACGGAGGCGATTGAACACGCCCGCGCAGGAATCGCGCAGTTTCGCCTCGGCGGCTGTTAGCGACAACTACCGCCACCGGCAGGGCCTCGACGAGGTGCGGGCCGATGACAGGAGCCCGGTTTTCTTTTCAGAGCCGGAGGACTCCGACCACCTGAGTGTTCAGGGTGAAGGGCGTATTGACCGTATGGAGCGGCTGCTGGAGCTCCTGCTTCAACGTCAACAACAGCAGGGCAGCAACAGGCACAGGGCGTCTTCACCAACATCTACTATCAGCCTGGAGCAGCAGGAGGAGGAGGTTCTGGTGGATCCCGTACCACCTCCGTTGGAGGTGCCAGCGGAGGAACTTTTGGATGTGGCGACCAAATTCGCGGCCCCACATACGGCTGGTCTTCCTCTAAATACAAAGCTGGCAGCCACAGTGGGCTTTCTTAATAATCAGGTGCTGCAGGAAGAAGTCCTCATCCAGGCTATGAGCCGTCACAAGGCTCCATCAAACTGCAACTCCCTCAACGTGCCTGTGGTCAATACGCCAATATGGGGCAACATCAGTGCGGCTATCCGTCAACAGGAGCTAAAATTGCAGCGGATCCTGAAACTCCTCACGGCCGGTATTACCGCCTTTGCGCGGTCGGTGGACGGGGACAAACTGAATTTGGACCAGGAAGATGCTCTGGCCTTATTGTGCTCGACCCAGCACGAAATCAACGGGTTTCGCAAAAACAGCATCCGCCCAGCACTCAACCCGAAGTTTGCAGGATTGTGCAAACCACCGCCGCCGCCGCCGCCCCGTCAGCTCTTTGGTGAGGACCTCTCGAAGAGAGTCAAAGAGCTTGACGAACAAGCCAAAACGGTGGGGATCATGCGCTCTCAGAGTGCCCCCACACCGTCAGGCTCAAAAGTTCCATACATTCGCTCACGAGGGTCGGCCAGTGCCTCGACGAGGACTCGCCCTCTAGCTCCACAACGACAACAGCACCAGAACCAGCACCAAGGGTCTTTTTTAGGACAGGGTCAGCAGAGACCTTTGTGGAAATCGAAGACGCCGCGCCCTCAAGCCAACCCAGCACCTCCACGGCCACCCACACGTGTCAAGGACCGCCGGTAACCACGGAGGTGAGGGGGTCTGGTTCTCTCTTTTCTCTCTGTTTAACTTCCCATGTTGGTGGTCGTTTACGGTTGTTTTTGGATGCATGGGGTAATTTTACTGGTGATGAGTATGTGTTGCGGAATATTCAGGGGCATAAAATTGAGTTTATTAATGGCGACATTCCTCCATCCCAGCACATGCCTGGTCGTACGTTCAAATTGTCTGCTGCAGAACAGGCAGCAGGTTATAAGGAAATTTTAAGTCTGGAACAGAAGGGTGTGATTGAGAAAACGGTGCATGAGCCAATTGAATTTGTTTCGAACATATTTACTAGACCTAAGAAGGATGGAGGCTGTCGTGTCATTATTGATCTAACCCGTTTGAATACGTTTGTAACATATACTCATTTTAAAATGGATACGTTTGAAACAGCCAAATCATTGATTTCTCATGGCTGCTTTATGGCATGCATTGATTTGAGGGATGCATATTATTCAGTATCCATCCAGAAATATGATAGAAGTTTCTTGAAATTTATCTGGATGGGGCAACTTTGGCAGTATAAGGCTTTGCCTAATGGGCTCACTACAGCCCCTAGATTGTTCACTAAATTGGTGAAGCCAATCATGGCTTATTTGAGACAACGACATCATATAGTTATGGCCTATTTAGATGATGTCTTTATTGTGGGCCACACCCTGCAATTGGCTGAACAGGGTGTTGCAGCTGCTGTCAATATATTTCAACAATTAGGATTCATTGTCCATCCAGAGAAATCGAAGTTCTGCCCTGCCCAGGTAATTAATTACCTAGGGTTCACGGTGAACTCAATGAGCATGAGGATAACTATACCAATTAACAAAATTGAGGAAGTCACTAAGGTGTGCAGAGATTTAATTGGCACCAATATACCATCGATTCGGCATACAGCCACAGTAATTGGCAAGCTAGTGGCTTTGTTTCCGGCAGCACGATATGGACCTTTGCATTATCAGAATTTGCAAAGAGCTAAAATTACTGCGTTAAAACGGAACGCTGGTCATTACGATCGATCAATGCAGCTGCCGTCCGAAGCGATAACTGAGTTGCAATGGTGGGTGTGTCACATTAGCAACTCATTTAAGCCTGTCAGGGAGGCTAATCCGGTGGTATATTTACAGACTGATGCAAGCTCCAATGGCTGGGGAGCTACTGATAATTGCTCTAGTTGTGGGGGCAGATGGGACACCCTTGAGGCATCGATGTTGTTGACTCAAGGGATTAACTATTTGGAGTTGCTGGCAGCATTCCACGGACTTCGTGCATATTGTTCCAAGCTTGTTGGAGCACACGTCCGTCTCCAAATAGACAACACCACAGCTGTGGCATATTTAAACCATATGGGTGGTACCAGGTCAGTTTCGTGTGACAAATTGGCTAACTCAATTTGGCTCTGGTGTGTTCAAAGAGACATTTGGATTTCAGCTACCTATTTGCCAGGTGAGCTTAATACTGTGGCGGACACCAGGTCACGCAAATTTAATGACAACATTGAATGGATGTTGCATCCTGAGATTTTTTCTAAAGTCACAGCCAAATTTGGTAAACCGGACATTGACCTTTTTGCGTCACGGTTGAACCATCAGGTACCAGCCTACGTTTCATGGGAACCAGATCCTGGGGCAATAGCGCTAGATGCATTCTCGCTGGACTGGGGGAATTGGTTTTTCTATGCCTTCCCTCCGTTTTGCCTCATCAGTCGGGTATTGCGAAAGATTCAGGCAGATGCTGCCAAGGGCATCCTTATTATACCCGACTGGCCCACACAGCCTTGGTATCCGGTGGTCTTTGACATGCTCAACGAACCTTGGGTCCTTTTGAAGGGTTGCCCACAATTGGTTACTCACCCTGTCTCAGGGGAGCCACATCCCTGCCATGGCTATTTAAATTTGTTGGCTTGCAGGTTTTGAACAGGCCGTTAGTCCAATACGGCCTCTCGGCTCGGACCATGGATACCATCGGGGCGTCGTGTCGAGAGTCCACAAGGCGAAGATACCGCTCGCATATTAAGAAGTGGGAAGCCTACTGCAGCCGCTCTCGCATCACGTACGATGACGTGACAATAACCGACATCCTGGAATTCCTCGCGGGGTTGCACCATGATGAACACTTAAGTTACAGTGCCATCAACAGCGCCAGAAGTGCGCTATCATTCTACCTCAAGATTGGGGTAGGATCCAACAGGCTAGTGTCCAGACTCATGCGGGGTATATTCAATATGAATCCGCCTACACCACGCTACAATATCACCTGGGATGTCAGGGACGTATTAACCCTGCTCAGGACGTGGTCTCCCATGGAAGGGCTCCAACTGGACCAACTCACCATGAAGCTGGTGATGTTACTAGCGCTGACTTCAGCTCAGAGGGTACAGACACTACACAAACTTCGTGTCGACAGAATGACATCTACCCCTACAGAAGTAGTCTTTTTCATTGACGAGCTACTAAAGCAGCATAGACCTGGGTGCACAGGGCTGCAGCTGAAGTTCCCGGCATACCCCGCAGATGCTAGGCTATGTTGAGCCTCACATATCCGCCACTATGTCAAGGTGACGGCACGCATCAGAGGAATGGAGAGATACCTGCTTGTCACTCATAAGAGACCTCATCATCGAGTGACAGTCCAGACGATATCCAGGTGGCTTCGAGTCGTCTTGGGTAAGTCAGGTATCGACATTAATGTGTTCAAGTCTCATTCCACCAGGGCTGCATCGACGTCAGCGGCGAGGGTCATGGAGGTGCCCATGGACCAAATTCTCGCCACAGCAGGATGGGCGAATGAAGCTGTGTTCCAGCGTTTTTATAACAAGCCTGTTGCTGCTCCTCTACAGTTCGCAGAAGCCGTGCTGAATGCAGGTCAAGAACGTGGAGATGTCCCCGCATGAGGGGTTTTTGATTTGTTATTAATAAATATGCTCTTGTTTTGCAGTATGAACTATTGGGCAAGTTTGTTCCTCCCATCCATCCCTGGTAGTGGTGTGTCAGCATGGACGTGGTCCAGGGCGTGTAATCACAGAAGCTTTGAAGTCTTCACGAAGTCACTCACGTGACTCCGAAATGAAATAGTAAGATTGAACGAGAACTTACCAGTTCGAAGGTTGATCTTTATTTTATGAGGAGTCGAAGTGAGGGATTTCGTGCCCTCCTCGCCCAACCCTCAATCACCTTCATCTGGTAATCTTAGTCAATTCAATCATACTATGCGAAGAAATTTCTATTGTTGGTTCTGTGATTCCACGCTGCTACTTTGAAGTATGTCGAGCATGCGCGCCGGCGGGCTCTTCACGAAATCCCTCACTTCGACTCCTCATAAAATAAAGATCAACCTTCGAACTGGTAAGTTCTCGTTCAATCTTACTATTCCTCATCTCTTTTCTAAAGGTACGTCCATTTATTCTGAGGCTGTGGCCTCTGGCCCTAGACTCTCCCACTAGTTTAGATTAGTTTAGATTAGCCATACAGAGTGGAAACAGGCCCTTTGACCCACCGAGTCCGCACCAACCAGCGATCACCACGCATTAACACTACACACACTCTGGACAATTTACATTTGGACCAAGCCAATTAATATACAAACCTGTACGTCTTTGGAGTGTGGGAGGAAACGGAAGACCTCGGAGAAAACGCACGCGGTCACGGGGAGAACGTACGAACTCTGTATAGACAGCACCTGTAGTCGGGATTGAACACGGATCTCCAGCGCTGCAAGCGCTGTAAGACAGCAACTCTACCGTTGAACCACCGCGCCACCCTGGCACCCCACGGGAACATTCTTTCCGCATCCAACTCTATCCAGACCTTTCGCTACATGATGCATGTAGAATTAGGTTGCCAACTTTCTCACTCCCAAAGAAGGGACAAAAGGTGGGGTGCCACCGCCGCGGTGCGGTTACGGTGCTCACCCGGGACGAAGTGAACGTGTTAGCCTTTCCGTGGGTGGAAGCGACGAGGGAGGGACTTACGAGGAATCTTGCGGGAGGCAAAATGGACTCGGATGGCAACGGATCTGATGAGCCGGTTGATAAAATCTCAGGACTGCTACCTGCTGCGACAATTCGCCATGTGTTCACTCCTGAGGGGGCTGGCACTCGGGAGACAATAAGCAATAGACAATAGGTGCAGGAGTAGGCCGTTCGGCCCTTCCAGCCAGCACCGCTATTCAATGTGATCATGGCTGATCATCCGTAATCAGTACCCCGTTCCTGCCTTCTCTCCATATCCCCTGACTCATCTATCTTTAAAAGCCCTATCTAGCTCTCTCTTGAACTTCAGATTTGATGTTAGTTATAGCTCAGTGCTAATGGAATCAAGGGATATGGGGAGAAAGCAGGAATGGGGTACTGATTTTGGATGATCAACCCTGATCATATTCAATGGCGGTGCTGGCTCGAAGGGCCGAATAGCCTACTGCTGCACCTATTTTCTATGTTTCTATGTTTCTATACCTATTCTATGTTTCTACGTCTGTGCATAGCTGTGTCAATGGAGACACAATAAACTGTAGATGCTGCTATCTGGAGAACTGGAAGAATACAGTGGGTCAGGCAGCATCTGTGGAGGGAACGGCCAGACAACATTGTGCGTGGGAAGGAACTGCAGATGCTGGTTTAATCCAAAGATCGACACAAAATGCTGGAGTAACTCAGCAGGACAGGCAGGAGATAAAGGATTGGTGACGTTTCGGTTCGGGACCCTTCATCAGACTTGAACTCTATGCCTAAAGAAGGGTCCCGACCCGAAACGTCACCCATCCATTTTCTCCTCGGCATTGCTGCTTGACCCGCTGAATTTCTCCAGGCCTTTGCCCTGCTGTCCCAAGCACACGGCAGGGAAGAAGATGCCGTTGGCTTTGGAACATCGGTAGATTGGCCTACTCCTCAAGGCCAGCACTGCAACTGGTAGACCTACTGTTTCACAGCGCCAGAGACCCAGGTTTGCACTTGACCTCGGGTGCTGTCTGTGTGGAGTTTGCACGTTCTCCCAGTTACCACGTGGGTTTCCTCCGGGTACTTCAGTTTCCCAAAGACATGCGGGTTTGTAGGTTAATTGGCCCTCTGCAAAATGGCCCCAAGTGTGCGGGGAGTGGAGGAGAAAGCGGGATAACATAGAACTCGTGTGAACGGGTTGTCGATGGTCGGTGTGGATTCAGTAGGCCGAAGGGGGCTGTTTCCATGCAGTGTCTCTAAATTAAACCCCTGCCTGCACACAATCCATACCCCTCCCTTCCCTGCATATCCGTGTGAAATCCGTATATGGCTTGGACCCTTCCTTGTCCTCACTCAGTACCTCTGTAGTCTCTTCCTGCTGAACAACACGCTGAGATCTCCATGTGTTTCTTTCCCCTGCTGCCTGGTCCTTCTGCTTCAACTAGACCCGTTGTTTGTCCAAGACGCTAAGTTCTCGGACCCTCTACTACGTTCTCTTTTACGCTCTCTTCTCCTCCAACATGTTCTTTAAACATCAGATGGGGCGGCACGGTGGCGCAGTGTTCCCAACTTTTTTTGTTTAGTGTTTCCTAATGTGTGTTTTTGGTGTCTCCTTGTGTGTCTTGTGTTGGGGGGGTGGGTGAGGGGGAAACCGTTTTGGTCGCCTCCTCCACGGAGAGGTGACTTTTTCCATGTTGCCATCCCCGTGGCCTAGCAGCAAGGATCAGTGGGGGCATTCCCGGAGACGTGCCCGGGGCTTCAGCAGCAGGCGCAGCGTGGACTCTCGGCGCGGAGCGGGCAAGCCCTCGCCGGGGCTCGCCGGAGGGGAGCGCTCCGTTCGCTGGCCCGCGGCAGCCACGGTCTTCAGAGCTCCAGCTGGCGTGACGTCCGCAGCCTGGGATCCCTCGTTGGGGACCCGGGAGGAGAAGAAGCTCTGACCGCTGGCTGGCGGACTACTTCTACCGCGGGCGCGGTGGGGACTTACCATCAGGAGCGTGGTTCATTCGCTGGGGACCCCTGGAGAGGAACTCTGACCGTCGGCCGTGCGGTCTGCGGTGCTTCTGGCTGCGGCGCGGCGGGAACTTTAAATCTTCGACCGCCGGCCTGCGGCCTACACCAACCTGAAGCCGCGGTCTCCGGTGGGGAGGCACCGGTTCAGGACTTATCTGGACTTTATCTGGACTTTACCTTGTCTGAACATCTGGACGCCCACACCGGCGGCTGCGGAATGTTGAGGTCCCGACCACGGGGGAAAATGGAGGCGGACTGGCCAGATGTTGTGCCTTCCACCACAGTGATGAACGCTGTGCTGGATGTTTGTGTTAACTGTTTCATGGTGTTTTTGTGTGTTCTTGTTTCGTGGTACCGCTGTTGGCAAATTCATTTCTCTTGCAATTTATGTTGCCAAACTTTAGACCATTGGCCAATGTCCTCGAGCAATCCAGCATTAAAATAGTTGATGATACAAAGAAATACAGATGTTGGAATCTTGACGGCAACACAAAGTGCCGGAGTAACTCAACGAGTCAGGCAGGGCAACATTTGGGTTCAGGAACCTTCTTCAGACTGAAACATCAGCGACCCATGTTCTCCATCCATGTTCTCCAGAGATACCGAGTTACTCCAGCACTTTGCGTTTTAATCAACCAACTGATAATGCTAAAAAAAGTGCTGGAGTACTTCAGCAGGTCAGGAGATGTCTCTGGAGAACATGGATGGGCAACATTCTGGGTCAGGACCGTTCTACAGACTGAAACGTCACCTATCCATGTCATCCAGGGATGCTGCCTGACGCACTAAGTAACACCAGCATTTTTCTTTTTTATGATAATGCTTAAAATTTTCATCAGCATGAGCCAAAATGAAATGGAAAAAGATCTGGAGTTGGTTGCTAACTTGCTATCTCCTGTTTTATACCATCAGATTTAACTCAGCAGGTCAGGCAGCATCCCTGGAGAACATGGATAGGTGACGTTTCGGGTCGAGAATCATCTTCAGTAATACTTCATGCTTCATTGCACCATCTAGGAATATTTCACTGGATTAAAGGTGCTTTTCAGTTATAAATTATATCTCACTCTCAGGGCAGCATCGGGGTAGAGTTGCCGCCTAACCGCGCCGGAGACCCGGGTTCGATCCTGACAAGGGGCGGCGTCAGTACGGAGTTTGTACGTTCTCCCCGTGACCCACGTGGGTCTTCACCGGGTTCTCCGGTTTGCTCCCACACTCCAAAGACGTACAGGTTTGCGGGCTAATTGGCTTTGGTAAAATTGTAAAAATTGTGCCCGGTGTGTGTAGGATTGGGTTTAGGGCCTGTCCCGCTTTCACGACCAAATTCACAACCTTTTTTACTCATGGACATTTCATCATGCTAGAAAAACGCCCCGACCTACTTGATTCCACGAGTACCTACGACTAGCATCACGACCTACCTACGACCTACCTATGACCTCCTACGACCTCGTGACGACCATGCTGCGAGTATGAGTCAAGGGCAAACTCGACAGAGGTGGTGAATTAGGTCGTGAAAGTGGGACAGCTCGTTTGGTTTGCAGGGATCGCTGGTCGGAGTGGACTCGGTGGGCCGAAAGGCCTGTTTCCGCCTCTAACTCCAAACTAAACTAAAGTAAAGGGCCTGTCCTACAAGCATGCAACTCTATGCGATGAACGCGATCAAACTAGAAGCAGGGGCTGCGCGGAGGTCGGGTGATCCTCTGTACAGGGCCGTTCCCACCAGCATGCGCCTGCATGCGGCAAGCGCAACCAAACCGGCAGTAGGTGGTCGGGTGAGTGGCGCAACGCGGCGCAAAGTGAGGCGAACTTGGAGCGAAGTCTGAGGTAAGTTCGCCAGGACAGAGAGGGGCACAGAGGCACACACACACACAGGGCCACGGAGCCACACACATAGAGGGTCACGGAGGCACCTACAGATAGGTTCACGGAGGCACGATGTCGGGGCGGTGTGTAAACGTCGAGGCGACTGCGAGCCGACAAGCCGTTGCCGCGCGGAATTTTTGGACATAGTCAGTTTTTCGGAGCCCCACGCGGTGTCGGGACGAACTCCGCACAATTCCGCACGGCTCCAGCGATCGAAGTGGGACCGGCCCCGCGACGCCGGACGGCTCAAGCGACCACGTTAGGACGCTCTAATTGCATAGAGTTGCATGCTTGTAGTACAGGCCCTTAATGCAAAAAAGAAGTCACAACATCAGATCGCCACAAAGTGCTGGAGTAACTCAGCGGGACGGGCAGCATCTCTGGAGAGAAGGAACGGGTGATGTTTCGGGTCGAGACCCTTCTTCCTTGTCCCCAGACCCTATTCCTTCTCCCAAGAGATGCTGCCTGTCCCTCCGGATTACTCCAGCACTTTGTCCTTATCTTCGGTTTAAACGTCCATCTGCAGTTCCTTCCTACGCGACGCGACATCAGACACCATTAAAGAAGAAAAATAAAATCGACATCGTTTACATGAGTTAGGATGACAACGGTGTATCTTCCGGTCTCTGATGGTCAGGTCATTCTGTAAACATGCCATGTGCACGCTTCACTGCCTGTGTCTGGGTGCAAGGGCCTGTAATTTCACCACTTAGAAATGAATTTTGTCTAATCTCATTTCACCATGTCAAATGATACCTTGACACGCTGTTTTATTCTGCAACATTTGGTTATGCTGAAGCAGTTCACTGCCTCCCAGTACTGCCTGAGCCCCCTGGTTATTAAAGAACTGAAATACTTTGGAGAAACTGGATTGTAATTCAGAATCGGAGACTCAGAGCGCTATTAGGTGCCGGTGAAGGAGAGAGGGAATATATCATAAAGGGAGAGGGGAAAAAAACCAATCCCTTTAAATTGCTTTCTTCCACGATGACAATAACACTGATGCCTTCTGGATAGCATCGTCAGCAAACTGCCACCTCGACCAGCACCGTGCTATGCTTGGGCACGTGTCTGAACTCATTAAATTTGGAGAATATTTGCATAATTCAAAAAGCATAACATTAAATTTGCATAATTCCTTTGATTACACTTGTTATTAGCTGCAAGTGACATTGATTTACAAAATGGCCTGATATAAGGTTAATAGCACATGTCACCTTCTGAAGGGTTGCGTGCGCGCGTGCGTGTGTGAGTGTGGGTGTGTTTGTGTCCGCGTGTGCACATGTGCATGTGTGTAGTGTGTGTTTATGTGTGTGTCATCGGCACGTTGGCATGTGTGAGTGCGTTTCTGTATGTGTGTGTGTGTGTGTGTCTAGTGTGTGTTGTATGTGTGTGTGTCATAGGTACGTTGGCATGTGTGAGTGCGTTTCTGTATGTGTGCGCATGTGTGTGTGTGTGAGCGTGTGTGTCTAGTGTGTGTTTTGTGTGTGTCAACAGCACGTTGGCATGTGTGAGTGCGTTTCTGTATGTGTGTGCTCGTGTGTGTTTGTGTGTGTGTGTAAACTGTGTGTGTTTTTGTGTGTGTCGTAGGCAAATGTGCATGTGTGAGTCCATTTATGTATGTGTGCATGTGCCTGCTCCATGCGTGTGTGTGCATGCATATGCATGTCGATGTGCCTGTGCTTGCATGGGTATGTACTTGAATGTGCGTGCACGCACATGTATGTATATGTGTACATGTCTGTCTGTGCATGTGTGAGTATATTTGTGTGTGCAGGTGTGTGTGCAGCTAATGGACATATATGTGCACGCGCACACATGCGTGTATATGTGTGCACTGTGCCTGTGCATGCGTGTGAGCCATGTGGCCAAACTCTGATTTCACATCAATGTTCGAGTGTTCATGGTGCTAATCACACACTTCTTTAGTGTCTTTCATTCATTCTTCTCTCAATCCCCCAAATAAAAATAGAAGATTCTGTTTAAGTAACAGTTAGTACATGGGTCGGACACGTTTAGAGGGATATGGGCTGAACACAGACATGTGGGACTAGTGTAGATGGGGCCTGTTGGCCGGTGTGGGCAAGTTGGGCTGAAGGGCCTGTTTCCATGGCTGTATCACTCTATCACTCTATAGGTTCCACAGTTTATTTCTCAAAGTTATTCTTTTTTACACTGGCACATTGATCCCTATGTTTGCTTCTGCACTCTTTATGTTTTAAATGATTCTCAGCACTTGTGTCATACTTCCAATTCTCGCAGCCTCTTCATTTCTATTTGACATTCCCACTCCGGACGGGGTGTGTCTGAACTTTGCACAAATGCCGACACACAGGATCCAACTGTGGGGCTCGGATACCACCATCCATAGCTCCCAACATAGAAGCATAGAAAAATAGATGCAGGACTGGCTCATCCGGCCCTTCGAGCCAGTACTGCCATTCAATGTGATCATGGCTGATGATCCAATATCAATACCCCCTTTCCTGCTATTTTCCCCATATCCCATGATTCCATCAGCCCTAAAGTCCCTGTCCCACGACGTGAGTTTACCCAAGAGCTCTCCCGAGTTTAAAAAAAAAATCTAACTCGTGGCAAGTACGTAGAATGTACATAGCGGGTATGTCGGACCTCGTGGATGTCTCGTTGCGGCTCATAACACAAACGGCAGGTACTCGGGAAACGCGGAAACTGGTGAAGTTTTTTCAACAGTGTGAAAAACTTCCAAGAGTAAAAAAATACTCGGGATGAAGTGCCACGAGTTTGATTTTTTTTAAAACTCGGGAGAGCTCTTGGGTGAACTTGCATGGTGGGACAGGGGCTTTAGAGTTAAATCTAACTCTCTCTTGAAAACATCCAGTGAATCGGCTCCACTGCGGTCTGCGGCAGAGAATTCCACAGATTCACAACCTCAGTCGTGGGTAAGTACTCTTCGCTTTGTGGTTTGTTTCTAGCGGCGTAGCTAATGCTATGAAGGTCACACTGATAGTTTAATGCAAATAGCTGAGTAAAATGATAGCAAGACAATAACCCGCCCCTCGATAAAGGGTCCCGACCCAAAACGTCACCCATCCGTAGTCTCCACAGAGATACTTCACAGAGTTACTCCAGCACTTTGCGTTTAGTTGAGTTTAGAGATACAGCGTGTAAACAGGCCTTTCGTCCCACCGGTTCCACACCGACCAGCGATCCCTGCACATTAACACCATCCTACACCTAATAGGGACAATTACCAAGCCTATTCACCCACCTACGAACCTGTACGTCTTTGGAGTGTGGGAGGAAACCGAAAACCCTCGCAGGTCACCGGGAGGACGTACAAACTCCGTACAGACAGCACCCGTAGTCGGGATTGAACCGGGTCTCCAGCGATGCATTGCCTGTAAGGCAGCAATTCTACCGCTGCGCCACCGTGACTGCCCTTTAACCTTTATGTCTTTGCAATGTCTTTTGCCTTGCCCTCTATATTTCCACACCAGGCCTTTACCCCCTTTGCATGCACACCTTCCACCTGCAACATCTCAGGTGATCTTCCAAAGCATGAATAGCCACCCTGCTGCCCCATTGTCAATCATCTCCGAACTGGACTCTTCTTGCAATGCGGGGTGAGCCACCCTGCTGCCGTGGGTAATTCAATGGTACGTGTGTGAGAGAGACTCCATTTCTCAACAATGCTATATCCGATGCATATCCTTCATAATCTAAAAATGACCTCACAAATTATTTTTGAAATGTCCAAATCAGATTTTGCAAGTTCCGACTAAAATGCAGCCAGATTGGTTTTGCCAACTCCTGACAACCCTCGTTTGAATACTGTCTTGAAACAGAGCCATGTTTCTTATTGCTACCACTCGACCTCAAAACATAGAAACATAGAAAAATAGCTGCAGCAGTAGGCCATTCGGCCCTTCGAGCCAGCACCGTCATTCAATATGATCATGGCTGATCATCTAAAATCAGTGCCCCATTCCTGCTTTTCCCCCCATATCCCTTGATTCCTTTAACCCTAAGAGCTAAATCTAACTCTCTCTTGAAAACAGTGAATTGGCCTCCACTGCCTTCTGTGGCAGAGAATTCCACAGATTCACAACTCTCTGGGTGTAGAAGTTTCTCCTCATCTCAGTCCTAAATGTCCTACTCCATGTTCTTAAACTGCAGCCCTGGCCATCGCACAGATGGGACTCCCCACCATTGACCTCGTCGACACTTCACGCTGCCTCGGGAAAGCAACCAGCACATTCGCGGTCCTTTCCTATCCCGATCATTCCGTCTGCTCCCGGCTTGCGTCGGGTAGAAGATACAGAAGCTCGTAAGCTCGCACCACCAGACTCAGGAACAGCTTCTTCCCCTCTGTAATCCTGCTACTGAACAGTCCTTCCATAAGCTGGTGCACCATCCAGTTCTCATCTGCCTCATTGCGGACATTGGACTGGCTTGTGCGGCTTAGAAGTGGCCGCGGGATTTTCCATCGCCCGGCAGGGGGGCTTCAATATCGATCGCCTCGATCGCCTCGATGCAGCATTTTGACTGCCTGGCCACAGGAGAAGAAGCAATGAAGAGATAAGACTTTTTTACCTTCCATCACAGTGAGGAGGTGCCTGGAGGAGAGTCACTGTGATGGATGTTTGTGTTAAATTGTATTTAATTGTGTGTCTTGTTGCTTTTTTACTGTTATGACTTCGTGGCAACGAAATTTCGTTCAAACCTGTTTTTGAATGACAAATGAATAAATTCAATTCAATCCAATTCAATCTCTGGAGCTGTGTAGGAGATGTTGCCTGTCCCGCTGAGTTACTCCAGCATTTGTGTGTCTATCTCCGTCTCTGGCACTCTTACGCTACAAAGCTGAGAACTATATTCTGCACTGATGATCCCTTCACTTTACCTCTTGTGTTTAAGATCATATTACTGTATAATATTATCTGATTTGGTTGGTGAGCGTACAAAACCAAGCTTTTATTCTGTTTAGACGTTAGAGTTTAGAGAAACCCTTTGGCCCGCCGAGTCCGTGCCGACCAGTGATCAACCATTCTCAGCAAAGATCTTATAGCGGAGCAAGATAGACCACTCCTGCTAATTGCAATGGGCTGACGTATAGTACGCAACGGAGCGGAACGTGGGCCTTTTTTTCATCCATTTCCGTAACCAGACCCGATCCGACCTGACCCGCAGTGTACTCAACGTTGCGGGGGAACAGTTTGTGTTAATAAATTTAAATTATGCAAATGAGGAGAAGATTTTTACCAAATAACTTTTATTTTTCCGAGGATGTTTCCGTAACCGGCTTCCGTCTCCGCACTAGTATTAGGTATGTTACAAAACTTACCTTGAGCAGCGCTGCAGTTCTGCCGCTCCCCGTGTGCGCGACTTTGGCACCTTTCAGAGGACGGCGGGTTTAAAGTGCCGTTTTTCCACGGGCAGGGAAAATCGATCCATGTCGGGCGATTTCGTTGCGGAAGAAAAATCGCTCCGACATTTCATGAATGAAGGTATTTTTAAATTACTCTAAATTATTTATTATCTAGAGTAATTTAAAAATCACCTTCAAGCCGTGAGAACCGACAACCGGAAGGATTTTGCGCAGGGGAGAAAAAAAGGGAAATAGTTTATTTTTATATTTAAAGTTGGTTTTTCGGGAGGCTTTAATAACATTTTCATGTTGCGAAATGGGGTCCAAAAAAATGTATGAACAAACAATATTTTTCCTCCCGACTTACCACTGCTAACCGCAACGTTCCAATCCACCGCATTCCACTAAAACCCACTCGCTAGTTGATTTAAATGGCCATTTATTTACAGGAATCAAACACTAAATTCCTTCCATTTGGCCCAGAAATTCATGAAAATTAGATTTAAAAATTATGTTGTATTGTGGATTATTGTGTGAATGTTATTTGGACACTTAGGCAATTTTAAAAAAGTTTATCTTTTCTTAAGAAATGGATAGATGTTTAGATCTACTCATTGAATTTTGTAATTAGCTACAATTAGATAACTAACTAATTATATGCTATAATTTCAGGTAATCCAAGTAAGTTTGTTTCATATTTATTTCAGAATGCTTCAATCTATAATAAGTGAAAATTTCATTGAGTTCTATTAATTTTTAAGAAAGTTATGGGCTTTTAACTGATCCAGATCACAGCTTTTGAGTTAAGTCAATTGAAAGGCAATGGGAAACAAGATGCTAATTTCCGAGTATGAAAATGGCCATAACTTTCTTAATACTGAAGATATGAAAGTGAATTAGGTGTCAAATTAAACTTCTTTTTATGCTTTATCTGATGGGATAAATTGCAGACTTGATTTTTAAAATCTCAAAATTTTGTAACATTGCTACTAGTATCCCATGGGATCTTTGGTGTGGAGACGGAAGCCGGTTACGGAAAAGGGGCCGAAAATTACCCATGACCGTACTACGTCTTTTTCATCGAGTGGTCTATCTTGCTGGCTGTAGGATCTTTGATTCACACTAACCTACACACTGGGGACAACTTACCCAAGACAATGCGGATTACAATCCTGCACATCATTGGGATGTGGAAGGAAACCGGAACACCGGGAGAACGCCCAGGCAGTCACAGGGACTCCGTAAAGACAGCACCCGAGGTCAGGATCGAACCTGGGTCTCTGGCGCTCTGAGGCAGCAGCTTTACCCGCTGCCTCCCCTTCAACACACTGAAGTCATCCTCCTTGTGTCACCAGCCCGCAGCCCTTGGCGGAAGAGGGACATTCATTCCTGCCAGCCAGAGAAGCCAGAGGCTTGTGACACTTGGCTCAACGATGCCTTACTTTGTCTTTGTAAATTTCCTTGGCCTTCACACACTAAGGCTGAACCTCCCCAGAGCCTGCTGTCGTGCCACCCGCATGCCTCTTCTGGAGCGCTATAAGAAGTGGCAAGGTGGAACAGCGGTAGAGTTACTCCCACAGGTTCGATCCTGACTACGGGTGCTGTCTGTACGGAGTTTGCACGATCTCCCTGTAACCACATGGGCTTCCTCCGGGATCTTCCCACACTCCAAAGACGTGCAGGCATGTAGGTTAATTGGCTTCGGTAAAGATTATAAATTGTCTCTAGTGTGTAGGATAGTGCTAGTGTACAGGGTGATCGCTGGTTGCACAGACTCAGTGGGCCGAAGGGCCTATCTCCACGCTGCATCTGTGTCTCCAAAGTCTTAAAGGACGTACCTTTAGAATGGAGATGAGGAATTTCTTTAGCCAGAGGGTGGTGAATCTGTGGGATTCATTGTCACAGATGGCAGTGGAGGACAAATCAATGGGTACTTGTAAGGCCGAGATTGCCAGATTCTTGATTAGTTGTCGGGAGAAGGCCGGAGAATTGGGTTGAGAGTGGAAAATAGATCAAGAAGTGCGAACTGTAGATGATATAAAAATTGTCAGCGTACTTGGTAAAGAGGAAAACAATTAATAGCTGTGTAAAGATAAAGAGGAACAAGGGGTCACAGTCTAAGGATAAGGGGGAATTCCTTTAGGACAGAGATGAGGAAAACATTCCTTACACAGAGAGTGGTGAGTCTCTGGAATTCTCTGCCACAGAAGGTAGTTGAGGCCAGTTCATTGACTATATTTAAGAGGGAGTTAGATGTGGCCCTTGTGGCTAAAGGGATCAGGGGTATGGAGAGAAGGCAGGTACGGGATACTGAGTTGGATGATCAGCCAAGATCACATTGAATGGCTGTGCAGACTCGAAGGGCCGAATGGCCTCCTCCTGCACCTATTTTTCTATGTTTCTATGTTTCTAGGACATAGGTTTGAGGTGAGGGGGGAAAGATTTAATAGCAGCCTGAGGGGTAACGTTTTCTCACAAAGGGTGCTGGGTGCCTGGAACGAGCTGCTGGAGGAGGTAGTTGAGGCAGGTACTATCGCAACACTTAAAAAACATTTAGACAGGTACATGGATAGGTTTAGAGGGATACAGGGCCAAACGCAAGCAGGTAGGGCTCGGGTAGATGCAACTTGTTGGCTGGTGTGGGCAATTTGGGCCGAAGGGCCTGTCTCCACACTGTATCTCCCTATGACTCGGGATTGGTCAGGTGGACTAAAGTTGAAACACAGTTAGCTGCTGAAATGTCTGAGGTATTGTGCTGGGTGAGGTCAGATAACACAAGTGAGGACACTGACATTTAGAGGAATGTTGAATTGCATTGAATGACCACAGACTAATCTTACCTTCGAGATACAACAAGCCCTTCGGCCCACTGAGTCCATGCCGAGAGAGTTAGATTTAGCCCCTAGCGCCTACACAATCAAGGGATATGGGGAGACAGCAGGAACGGGGTACTGACTTTAGATGTTTAAGAAGGAACTGCAGATGCTGGAAAATCGAAGGTAGACAAAAATGCTGGAGAAACTCAGCGGGTGCAGCAGCATCTATTGATGCGAAGGAAATAGGCAACGTTTCGGGCCGAAAATAGGCAACATTTTGGGACTGAAGAATGGGTTTCAGCCCCAAACGTTGCCTAGTTCCTTCGCTCCATAGATGCTGCCTCACCCGCTGAGTTACTCCAGCATTTTTGTCTACCTCCTGATTTTAGATGATCGGCCATGATCATATTGAATGGCGGTGCTGGCTCGAAGGGCCAAATGGCCTACTCCTGCACCTATGTTTCTATGTTTGTATGTGACCATCCATGGAACTGGACAACTGGATATAGGGTTTCCATTGAATCCATTCGCACAAGTTCTATGCTATCCCTTTATCTGGAATGTTGCCTGGAATGGGGTCATTCGGTGATGGAGTCATAGCATCACACAGCATGGATACAGGCCCTTCAGCCCAACTCGTCCATGCTACCCAAGATTTTCCATCTAAGCTCGACCCATGTGCCTACATTTGGCTCGTATCCCTGTGTGGTAAGCTGCACTATGTAGGGCCTCTGTAGATTCTACTCTAGACATATTCTCCGGTTCATCCCCAGCTCAGTTCAGTTCAGTGAAATAGTGAGCGAGTGGCCAGGGTGGAACTGGTCCTTGATTGCTACTGGCCTTGTCGAGGCAGCGTGAGGTATGAATGGAGTCATTAGAAGGGAGGTTGGTTTGTGCGATGGTCTGGGCTGCGTCCACAATTCGTTGCAATTCCTTGCGCTCATGGATGGAGCTCTTCCCCAAACCCGTGCTATGCTGCATCCCGATAAAATGCTTTCTACGGCGCATCTGTGGAAGTTGGTGAGAATTGTTGGGGACATGCCGAACCTCCTAAGTCTTCTAAGGGAGCCGAGGGTGTTGGTGTGCTT